>JBAKBP010008122.1:0-27500 GCA_037953745.1 Lithodes maja | reverse complement strand
TTAACTCTCGCAAACACCTCCACCTCCTACACAGAGTAATCCAGTTAACTCTCACAAACACCTCCACCTCCTACACAAAGAGTAATCCAGTTAACTCTCACAAACACCTCCACCTCCTACACAGAGTAATCCAGTTAACTCTCACAAACACCTCCACCTCCTACACAGACAGTAATCCAGTTAACTCTCACAAACACCTCCACCTCCTACACAAAGAGTAATCCAGTTAACTCTCACAAACACCTCCACCTCCTACACAGACAGTAATCCAGTTAACTCTCACAAACACCTCCACCTCCTACATAGAGAGTAATCCAGTTAAGGGAGCCCACCTCGCTTTTTTTTTTTTCTCTCCCTCTCTCTTTGGCTTGTATCCATTCGGCCCCATTCAGCCTACTGTTTTAAGACGTTTACTCCCATCCAGGTGTCAATATTTTCTTGGCGAGCGGTAGCGAGCCAGCATATATATACTTTTGTTTTGACAGCAAGCTAAATTTGTACATTTATCGATAGAAACAAAATTTCGGCAAAGCCGGATTTCTCCATACAATGCTGGCTCGCGAAATCGACACCTGGATGGGGATAAACGTCTTAAAACAGTTGGATGAATGGGGCCGAATGGATAGAAGCCAGGGAAAGAGAAAAAAGGAGAGAAAGATAAAAAAAAAAACGGTGAACCCCCTTAACTCTGACAAACACCTCCTTCTCCTGTTCATATCATTACACTTAAGGGGGTAGTACTGGCTTTTTATGGACCTCCTTCTCCTGTTCATATCACTACAGTTAAGGGGGTAGTACTGGCTTTTTATGGACCTCCTTCTCCTGTTCATATCATTACACTTAAGGGGGTAGTACTGGCTTTTTATGGACCTCCTTCTCCTGTTCATATCACTACAGTTAAGGGGGTAGTACTGGCTTTTTATGGACCTCCTTCTCCTGTTCATATCATTACACTTAAGGGGGTAGTACTGGCTTTTTATGGACCTCCTTCTCCTGTTCATATCACTACAGTTAAGGGGGTAGTACTGGCTTTTTATGGACCTCCTTCTCCTGTTCATATCACTACACTTAAGGGGGTAGTACTGGGTTTTTATGGACCTCCTTCTCCTGTTCATATCACTACACTTAAGGGGATAGTACTGGCTTTTTATGGACCTCCTTCTCCTGTTCATATCATTACACTTAAGGGGGTAGTACTGGCTTTTTATGGACCTCCTTCTCCTGTTCATATCATTACACTAAAGGGGGTAGTACTGGCTTTTTATGGACCTCCTTCTCCTGTTCATATCATTACACTTAAGGGGGTAGTACTGGCTTTTTATGGACCTCCTTCTCCTGTTCATATCATTACACTTAAGGGGGTAGTACTGGCTTTTTATGGACCTCCTTCTCCTGTTCATATCATTACACTTAAGGGGGTAGTACTGGCTTTTTATGGACCTCCTTCTCCTGTTCATATCACTACAGTTAAGGGGGTAGTACTGGCTTTTTATGGACCTCCTTCTCCCTCGTGTTTAGCATATTAACGTTCAGGTTTTAAGGAGAGGTTTTTAGTTTGGTCTCTAGATATCCATCAAGCTTAAGATTACACCCCCTTGAGCCCCTTTCAAGATAAATTTGTACATTTTTCGGTAGAAAAATTTCCCGGCTGAAAGCCGGTTCCTCTTAACCCGGGAGCTGCGGGAAGACTCTTAAGAGTTCCCCCGGCGGACTGCGGGAAGACTCTCCTGAGTAAGTAAAACTAAAAATCAACTTTTTACATCGAAATTTTTTTTTTTTTTTATTTTTATTTTTTTATTTTTTTTTTTTTTTTTTGGCCCCTGGGCCATGCAAAATCTCAGTCCTCTACCTCCCCTCGTTCCCCACTTTCCTCCTATCCCTCAGTTATCACCTATTTTCCCTATTATTCCCTTATTCTGAGGTATATTTTCGTGCTAACAATAGCGAGTTGCAAGCAGGGTGTTGTCATCACTGATAGCAATCGAGTGCAAGAGAGAGAGAGAGAGTATCGATCGACTGTGTCGCAGTGGCCTTGGGGAAAATTGGCGGGAAGGTAGCTTGCCTCACCCATACATTATACAACTCGCGGGCTATATCTCCGATTTTGACCATCCAAACGCTGTTTTCACTCGTTTTATTGTTGTTTCAGGTTAATACCTTTATAATCAACCCATAATAGGCGCATATGGATAATTATTAATGCTATTAATGGTACAATGAATATTTTAGTGACGAAAAACCTCAAATACGTCAGCACAGGGGGAGGTTTTCATTTACCCCCGTGCGCACTTCAGAGGTTAAATAACAGGCCATACATATCGCTCGCCAGAATAAAATCGACACCCAAATGGCACGAAAGGTCTTGAAATTGACAGAAATGGGTCGAAAGTTCTTAAATCGTCAAAATAATAGGGCGAACGTCTTAAAATTAGAAAAGCAATGGGGCTAAACATGAGGGAGAAAGGAGTCAAGAAAAAAATCCCTCAAGTGGAAATCTCCCCTTAAGAAGTTCGATCCGTTAGTTTAGCGATTTTGAGACCTTTCGCCTCATTTTTGTATCAATATTAAGACCTTTCGTGCCCTTTAGGTGTCGACTTTTTTTCCAGGCGAGCGATAGCGAGCCTCTAATGGGCTGTACATGTCCACACCCATTCCCTGGCCGACTCTTCCCAACTGGTAGAAATATTAGTCATTCTTGTAGATAATTATCCCTTGATCAGCATCACGTAATTGACCACTTGCGAGTTTCAGGCTATAAGGAAGTTGGAGCTGTAGACATCGATATTTAGCAGAATTACCAGCTAAATTACGGTTGTAGTTCATTTATAAATACATCAAACCCAATTCAACTTACTTTTCATCCACCAGAAACCTACATTATTATTGCATTTGTGTTTACCATCGATGTCTACAGCTCCAACTTCCTTATAGAACGAAACTCGCCAGCGGTCAAATCTATTCTCCTTACTATTAGACCATTTGCTTCCGTTTATAATGTACCTCGACGACTTAAGGGGAGGTTTCCACTTGAAGGACTTTTCTCTTGACCCCTTTCTCCCTCATGTCTATCCCCATCGCTTTTGAGATTTTAAGACGTTTTCCCCATTAGTTTGGTGATTTTAAGCATTTCCGCCCCATTCTGTCAATTTTAAGACCTTCGTGCCATTTAGGCGTCGATTTTATCCTGGCGAGCGATAGCGAGCCTGTAATTTAAGAGTAACGGGCCTTCGGCCGGGAAATTTTTCTACCGAAAAATGTACAAATTTATCTTGAAAGGGGGTGACATTTTAAGATTGCTGGAGGAGTAGGAAACAAACTAAAAACCTGCCCTTAAATGGGTAAACCTGCCCTTAAATGGGTAAACCTCCCCTTAAATGGGTAAACCTCCCCTTAAATGGGTAAACCTGCCCTTAAATGGGTAAACCTCCCCTTAAATGGGTAAACCTGCCCTTAAATGGGTAAACCTGCCCTTAAATGGGTAAACCTGCCCTTAAATGGGTAAACCTGCCCTTAAATGGGTAAACCTGCCCTTAAATGGGTAAACCTCCCCTTAAATGGGTAAACCTCCCCTTAACCTCTGAAGTGCGCACGGGGGTAAATGAAAACGTCCCCCTGTGCTGACGTATTTGAGGTTTTTCGTCACTAAAATATTCATTGTACCATTAATAGCATTAATAATTATCCATATGCGCCTATTATGGGTTGATTATAAAGGTATTAACCTGAAACAACAATAAAACGAGTGAAAACAGCGTTTGGATGGTCAAAATCGGAGATATAGCCCGCGAGTTGTATAATGTATGGGTGAGGCAAGCTACCTTCCCGCCCATTTTCCCCAAGGCCACTGCGACACAGTCGATCGATACTCTCTCTCTCTCTCTTGCACTCGATGGCCATCAGTGATGACAACACCCTGCTTGCAACTCGCTAATGTTAGCACGAAAATATACCTCAGAATAAGGGAATAATAGGGAAAATAGGTGATAACTGAGGAATAGGAGGAAAGTGGGGAAGGAGGGGAGGTAGAGGACTGAGATTTTGCATGGCCCAGGGGCCAAACAAAAATAAAAAAATAAAAAAATAAAAATATATATTTTTTTTTTTTTTTCGATGTAAAAAGTTGATTTTTAGTTTTACTTACTCAGGAGAGTCTTCCCGCAGTCCGCCGGGGGAACTCTTATGAGTCTCCCCGCAGCTCCCGGGTTAAATGGGTAAACCTCCCCTTAAATGGGTAAACCTGCCCTTAAATGGGTAAACCTCCCCTTAAATGGGTAAACCTCCCCTTAAATGGGTAAACCTGCCCTTAAATGGGTAAACCTGCCCTTAAATGGGTAAACCTCCCCTTAAATGCGTAAACCTCCCCTTAAATGGGTAAACCTCCCCTTAAATGGGTAAACCTGCCCTTAAATGGGTAAACCTCCCCTTAAATGGGTAAACCTGCCCTTAAATGGGTAAACCTCCCCTTAAATGGGTAAACCTGCCCTTAAATGGGTAAACCTGTCCTTAAATGGGTAAACCTGCCCTTAAATGGGTAAACCTGCCCTTAAATGGGTAAACCTCCCCTTAAATGGGTAAACCTCCCCTTAAATGGGTAAATACGATCTCGAAAACAAAAATGAGGCGAAAGGTCTCAAAATCGCCAAACTAAGGGAACGAACGTCTTAAAACCTCAAAACTAATATGCTAAACATGAGGGCGAAGGGGGTCCATAAAAAGCGAGTACCACCCCCTTAATTGAGATAGTTAAGGGGGTAGTACTCGCTTTTTCTGGACCCCTTCTCCCTCATGTTTAGCATATTAGTGTTGAGGTTTTAAGACGTTCGTTGTTCCGTTAGTTTGGCGATTTTGAGACCTTTCGCCTCATTTTGTTGTCAATATTAAGACCTTTCGTGCCCTTTAGGTGTCGATGTTTTCCTGGCGAGCGATAGCGAGCCTCTAATTTTAGAAGGAACCGGGCTTCGGCCGGGATATTTACAAATTTATCTCGAAAGGGGGTCTAGGGTTTTTTTCTTCTAAGCTTGCTGGAGGTCTAGCGAGGAAACTCAAAAATAAATTAATAAATAAATATATGGACCAAAATATATGGACCAGCCACCAAGCACTACCCCCATAATATATGGACCAGCCACCAAGCACTACCCCCATAATATATGGACCAGCCACCAAGCACTACCCCCATAATATATGGACCAGCCACCAAGCACTACCCCCATAATATATGGACCAGCCACCAAGCACTACCCCCATAATATATGGACCAGCCACCAAGCACTACCCCCATAATATATGGACCAGCCACCAAGCACTACCCCCATAATATATGGACCAGCCACCAAGCACTACCCCCATAATATATGGACCAGCCACCAAGCACTACCCCCATAATATATGGACCAGCCACCAAGCACTACCCCCATAATATATGGACCAGCCACCAAGCACTACTCCCATAATATATGGACCAGCCACCAAGCACTACCCCCATAATCCCTGTCCCAATTAGTAAGTGAACCCAAACTCCTGAACAGTAATTACCTCTGTAAAGCCGGTATCACACGAGCGCTTTTTCACTCAACATTTATACTCAACACTGGTCTGGCAGCTTATGAGGTCAACACATCAAATATTTTGGTTACCTAATTTCATATAGTATCAGTCTAGTTTCTGATACCGTTGCAAAATATTCAAGAAATGTTGCCAGAAAAATGTTGATAATGGAATGTTGACTATAAAAGCTCTCGTGTGATACCGGCTTAACTCACACACGACTAGAGTAAGCCAACTAATATAGGGCTACCATTTGGGAAGGGTCTGTCCGGGGAATATATACAGTATAGGGGTATGGGAATTGTACACCCCATTTGCTCCAGCCCTTTGCGAGTTACAGGGGCTGGACAGGGTTGACGCTTTCTGGACTACTAATATGGAACCGGGTATAGTTATAAGTTATTAAGGGCAGATATGGAACCGGGTATAGTTATAAGTTATTAAGGGCAGATATGGAACCGGGTATAGTTATAAGTTATTAAGGGCAGATATGGAACCGGGTATAGTTATAAGTTATTAAGGGCAGATATGGAACCGGGTATAGTTATAAGTTATTAACCCGGTAAGCGCTAAATAGACCTAGGGGCTAGGGTAGTTATTTGTGTATTTCTAGCCTTGGATTCTGACAGAATTCGTTATATTTACAATATAGACCATTATTTGTTTTCGGTATGCTTTTATTTTACATATATGATGTATATATGAACCTTCAAGAGTGCTAAAATAAGTGGGAAAAACATTTGGGTGGTGAAAAACGAAGATATTGGCCACCCGGTCGTAATGTCAGGCGAGAGAGAGCTACAGTCAACCCTCCTCTCTCGCTGTCTGTGAGGTAACTGAGACAAGCGGGGCGGTGTGGGCTGGTGTCTGGGTGTTACATATCGATCTTTTCTGCAACCCACTTGTGCTACATTATCGCGGGAGAGAAAAATAACCGATAAATGATGATAATAAGAGGGAAAATAGGTGATAATTGAGGAGGGGAGGGAGGGGGGAATAAGGTGGGGAAGGAGGGGAGGGGGGTGGGTGAGATTTACATGGATGAGTACTAGAGGGGAATTATCTCACCTAGAGACAAATTTTTTTTTTTTTATAGGCCCTTTTTTTTTTTGGAAAGCTTTTTTTATGGTCCTGCTTCCGTGAGGCCTATCGCGTTCCCTATAGGAAGCCTTCCGTGAGGCCTATCGCGCTTGCCGGGTTAAGGGCAGATATGGAACCGGGTATAGTTATAAGTTATTAAGGGCAGATATGGAACCGGGTATAGTTATAAGTTATTAAGGGCAGATATGGAACCGGGTATAGTTATAAGTTATTAAGGGCAGATATGGAACCGGGTATAGTTATAAGTTATTAAGGGCAGATATGGAACCGGGTATAGTTATAAGTTATTAAGGGCAGATATGGAACCGGGTATAGTTATAAGTTATTAAGGGCAGATATGGAACCGGGTATAGTTAGAAGTTATTAAGGGCAGATATGGAACCGGGTATAGTTATAAGTTATTAAGGGCAGATATGGAACCGGGTATAGTTATAAGTTATTAAGGACAGATTTCCACTTGAGGCACTTTTTTCTTGACCCCTTTCTCCCTCATGTCTAGCCCTATTGCTTTTGAGATTTTAAGACGTTTGCCCCATTAGTTTGGTGATTTTAGGAATTTCCGCCCCATTATGTCAATTTTAAGACCTTTCGTGCCATTTAGGTGTCGATTTTATCCTGGCGAGCGAGAGCGAGCCTGTAATTTAAGAGTAACTGGCCTTCGGCCAGGACATTTTTCTACCGAAAAATGTACAAATTTATCTTGAAAGGGGGTCAAGGGGGCGACATTTTAAGATTGCTGGAGGAGTAGGAAACAAACTAAAAACCTCCCCTTAAGGCAAAGGGGAGGCTGGTGGACTGTTGAGGTTAAGGGGAGATGGGTCGTTTTTCTGGTCTCTTTCTCCCTCGTGTTAAGCCCCACTTGTTTTGAAGTAATAAGACGTTCGGCCCATTAGTTTGGTGATTCTAACACCTTTTGCCCCATTTCGTTGTCAATTTTAAGACCTTTCGTGCCATTTAGGTGTCGATTATTTCCTGGCGAGCGATAGCGAGCCCGAAGTTTTAAAAGAAACCGGCCTTTGGCCGGGAAATTTTTCTACGGAAAAATGTAAACATTTATCTTGAAGGGGGGTCTAGGGGGTGTTTTTCTAAGCTTGATGGAGGTCTAGCGAAAAAACTAAGAAATAAAGGAATAAATGAATTAATAAAACAAAGGGAAAAAAAACCCGGTCCGTCTGCCCTTAATTATCTAGTCAGTTAGACAGTTAATCAGTGAGACATCTTACTAGTTAGATAATTGGTTAGATGTTCAAATAGTTAGCTACCAGTTAGTTAAGATGTTCAGTTGGATAGGTATTGGCTAGTATTCAATTGGGTAGGTATTGGTTAGTTAACCCGGGAACTGCGGGGAGACTCTTAAGAGTTCCCCCGGCGGACTGCGGGGAGACTCTTGAGAGTAAGTAAAACAAAAAATCAACTTTTGACATCGAAAAAAAAATATTTTTTTATTTTTATTTTTTTATTTTTTTATTTTTTTTTGGCCCCTGGGCCATGCAAAATCTCAGTCCTCTACCTCCCCTCCTTCCCCACTTTCCTCCTCTCCTTCAGTTATCACCTATTTTCCCTGTTATTCCCTTATTCTGAGGTATATTTTCGTGCTAACATTAGCGAGTTGCAAGCAGGGTGTTGTCATCACTGATGGCAAGCGAGTGCAAGAGAGAGAGAGAGAGTATCGATCGACTGTGTCTCAGTGGCCTTGGGGGAAATTGGCGGGAAAGCAGGTTGCCTCACCCATACATTATACAACTCGCGGGCTATATCTCCGATTTTGACCATCCAAACGCTGTTTTCACTCGTGTTATTGTTGTTTCAGGTTAATACCTTTATAATCAACCCATAATAGGCGCATATGGATAAGTATTAATGCTATTAATGGTACAATGAATATTTTAGTGACGGAAACACCTCAAATACGTCAGCACAGGGGGACGTTTCCAATTACCCCCATGCGCACTTGTTAGGTTAAGGGGAGATCTCCACTTGGGGGATTTTTTTCTGGACCCCCTTTCTCCCTCATTGCTTTTGAGATTTTAACCACGTTCGCCCCAGTAGTTTAGCAGTTTTAAGAACTTTCACCCCATTTCTGACAATTTTAAGATCTTTCGTGCCATTTAGGTGTCGATTTCTTCCTGGCGAGCGATAGCGAGCCTGTAATTTAAGAGGAACTGGCCTTCGGCCGGGACATTTTTCTACCGTAAAATGTACAAATTTATCTTGAAAGGGACTCAAGGGGGTGTAATTTTAAGCTTGATGGAGGTCTAGGGAACAAACTAAATACCTCCCCTTAAAATATTTAGAACACAGTCATAAGGGTGAAGTGATGACCAACGTATACAATGAAATAAATGAGTTTTGTCTGTATTCCACTTTGTAGCCTAAATGTTGACAACCTTGCTGAGTGCTTCACGATCCATCAATCAGAATGAGGCGCCCTCCTTTATTATAACACGGCATCCTAAATATCATGGATCATAATTACCAACAGCAAGAGTGTATTGTGGTGACTGATAATACGACCCTCAAGTCTGACGTTGCACTTGAAAACTATGTCTGGCATGCCCACTGGTTCTAAGGGGCACTCCACCCCTCCAAAACAGACAAGGTGGAGCCTTGCATAGAGGATAGTTTGATATAACGAGGCACAGCATGATATCTTCAAGCATATGTTACTTACAAACAGCAACAGTACTCTCTCATAGTCTTCAAGCATACGTTACCTACAAACAGCAACAGTACTCTCTCATAGTCTTCAAGCATACGTTACCTACAAACAGCAATAGTACTCTCTCATAGAGGATAGTTTGATATAACGAGGCACAGCATGATATCTTCAAGCATACGTTACCTACAAACAGCAACAGTACTCTCTCATAGAGGATAGTTTGATATAACGAGGCACAGCATGATATCTTCAAGCATACGTTACCTACAAACAGCAACAGTACTCTCTCATAGTCTTCAAGCATACGTTACCTACAAACAGCAACAGTACTCTCTCATAGAGGATAGTTTGATATAACGAGGCACAGCATGATATCTTCAAGCATATGTTACCTACAAACAGCAACAGTACTCTCTCATAGTCTTCAAGCATACGTTACCTACAAACAGCAACAGTACTCTCTCATAGAGGATAGTTTGATATAACGAGGCACAGCATGATATCTTCAAGCATACGTTACCTACAAACAGCAACAGTACTCTCTCATAGTCTTCAAGCATACGTTACCTACAAACAGCAACAGTACTCTCTCATAGAGGATAGTTTGATATAACGAGGCACAGCATGATATCTTCAAGCACACGTTACCTACAAACAGCAACAGTACTCTCTCATAGTCTTCAAGCATACGTTACCTACAAACAGCAACAGTACTCTCTCATAGAGGATAGTTTGATATAACGAGGCACAGCATGATATCTTCAAGCATACGTTACCTACAAACAGCAACAGTACTCTCTCATAGTCTTCAAGCATACGTTACCTACAAACAGCAACAGTACTCTCTCATAGAGGATAGTTTGATATAACGAGGCACAGCATGATATCTTCAAGCATACGTTACCTACAAACAGCAACAGTACTCTCTCATAGTCTTCAAGCATACGTTACCTACAAACAGCAACAGTACTCTCTCATTGTCTTCAAGCATACGTTACCTACAAACAGCAACAGTACTCTCTCATAGAGGATAGTTTGATATAACGAGGCACAGCATGATATCTTCAAGCATACGTTACCTACAAACAGCAACAGTACTCTCTCATAGTCTTCAAGCATACGTTACCTACAAACAGCAACAGTACTCTCTCATAGTCTTCAAGCATACGTTACCTACAAACAGCAACAGTACTCTCTCATAGTCTTCAAGCATACGTTACCTACAAACAGCAACAGTACTCTCTCATAGTCTTCAAGCATACGTTACCTACAAACAGCAACAGTACTCTCTCATAGAGGATAGTTTGATATAACGAGGCACAGCATGATATCTTCAAGCATACGTTACCTACAAACAGCAACAGTACTCTCTCATAGTCTTCAAGCATACGTTACCTACAAACAGCAACAGTACACTCTCAAAGAGGATAGTTTGATATAACGAGGCACAGCATGATATCTTCAAGCATACGTTACCTACAAACAGCAACAGTACTCTCTCATAGTCTCCAGGAAGCTACCACCTAGAGGAGACAAACCAAAAATTCCACCAAATAGTTTGATGTGGTCAGATTTAGTAATATGGGAATCGTCTGTATTATAAGTACATAGCACACATTACTCACCCATTGTTTCCGGCAAGGCACCCTTCGATGAGCCAGTCCAAGAACCCTTTCCTGGCTTCGACAGTTGTGGCCCAAACACATGGTTGAGGGCGCTGAGCGGTGTCATTGTGCGGCGGACAACTTGGTGTAGCAGGAGTGACCTGAGCATCCACACCTACCACCACAGCCACCACCACCACCACAGCCACACCCACCCTGATAACCAACACAATATATAACAGGTAAGTCATAATTGAGGAGGGAGGGCTGGGAGAGATTTACAAAATAAATTTAGGTAAATAGAAAAAATTAAGAAAGGCGGCAGAGGGTTAAGGTACATCAGGATTTTATAATAACCGAGAAAAAGAAGGAAGCACAAATTAAAAAATATTAACTTTCGACAGTCACGATCTACTTGGGATTATGGTTGCTATATGGACTTGCTATAGCATATACTCAAGTGATATATAGATTGTTGCCCTCGCAAATGTATTATAAGTGATTTAGAAGTACCCCCCCCTTAATTTGCTTGCAATATAGATGACAATTTCCATAAGTCACAGCCCTCTTTTTCTTGTATCCCACCACCCCCATACTATATTAATTTTCAAGCTTAATTTAATCTCAAAGAACAACGTCGGAATATATTATTAGGGGGTGAAACTCGTGACTGTCCAAAAGTAAGTATTTATCCCAAAATTTTACAAATTTATTTTGATTATATTTATTAAAACTGTATACTTACCCATTTATTAAAACGGTATACTTACCCATTTATTAAAACTATACTTACCCATTTATTAAAACTATACTTACCCATTTATTAAAACTATACTTACCCATTTATTAAAACTATACTTACCCATTTATTAAAACTGTATACTTACCCATTTATTAAAACTGTATACTTACCCATTTATTTATTAAATATAATTTTGTGTTATATCATTTAACGTACCGTACATTTAACTTCCTTTTCCACTACGTTCTGTAATGGCTCAGACAGAGTTATCATATGTGGCTGATAGTAACATAGTGCTTGTCATGTGACAATTCGCTAGGATTCATTCTGAGCCAGATCGCCACAGTGCGTATGAGCAATCATTTGCCTCCCTTCAACCTATATTGTACCCAACGGCCAGCTGTTGGGTACATTTTATGGTAAGTTTTAATTGGGTAACCACAGGGCGCTTGCACACTGTGGCGATCTGGCTCAAAATGTACCCTGGCGAAATGTTACGTGACAGTGCTAACCATGCCTCAGGAAGACACAATAGAGTCCCACTGCAGTATCTATAACCACACCAACCTTAACAGAGCTACAAAAAGACAGTGTCATAACAAGACTGTACTGTATTGGATTAACGTTAGTCCATACTCAAGCCATCCTCCCTCTTAACCTGACAAGCGCTAAATAGACCTAGGGGCTAGGGTAGTTATTTGTGCATTTCTAGCCTTGGATTCTGACAGAATTCGTTATATTTACAATATAGAGCATTATTTGTTTTCGGTATGCTTTTATTTTACATATATGATGTATATATGAACCTTCAAGAGTGCTAAAATAAGTGGGAAAAGCATTTGGGTGGTGAAAAACGAAGATATTGGCCACCCGGTCATAATCTCAGGCGAGAGAGAGCCACAGGCAACCCTCCTCTCTCGCTGTCTGTGAGGTAACTGAGACGAGCGGGGCGGTGTGGGCCGGTGTCTGGGTGTTACATAACGATCTTTTCTGCAACCCACTTGTGCTACATTATCGCGGGAGAGAAAAATAACCGATAAATGATGATAATAAGAGGGAAAATAGGTGATAATTGAGGAGGGGAGGGAGGGGGGAATAAGGTGGGGAAGGAGGGGAGGGGGGTGGGTGAGATTTACATGGATGAGTACTGGAGGGGAATTATCTCACCTAGAGACAAATTCCTTTGTTTTGATAGGCCCTTTTTTTTTTGGAAAGCTTTTTTTATGGTCTTGCTTCCGTGAGGCCTATCGCGTTCCCTATAGGAAGCCTTCCGTGAGGCCTATCGCGCTTGCCGGGTTAAGCCCCCGTCACACATTCACGATTTTCATCCCGACAGATCAGGACAACATGGTCGGCGCCATGGTCGGTACCACACATCTGAAGGTGTCCTGGGATGTCTGACCAAGCGCGGGAGGTGTCGACAAGGCGGGTGAAAATTTTGGGGCATGCTCGAAATTTGGGAAAGGGATTGCCACAGATGAATTTGCCTTGCGAGGGCGGTGACCATCATGGCAATTGCGCCGCATGACATAGTGGACGCTACATCAGTAGGCACCATTGTTGGCGACTAACGAGGCTTGGCGGCGAGGATTAGGAGGGCGGCATGGTGCGGCTGTGTTATACTGTATATACTCCAAAGATGTGGTTAACCTATCATAACTGTTTGTTAATTTAAATAGGTCAGGCACTTGTGAATCCTCAAAGGAGAAACGGGCGCTATACATGTAACCAGACGATTATTATTATTATTAATTATTATTCATAGCCTGCAATTATAAGAGGAATCGGCCTTCGGCCGGGACATTTTTCTACCGAAAAATATACAAATTTATCTTGAAGGGGAGTCTAGGGGGTGTTTTTCTAAGCTTGATAGAGGTCTAGGGAGGAAACTAACAAAAACATGAATAAATGAATTACGGTAATAGACCAAACAAACGGTCAGTCTCCCCTTAATTTCCTCAGACCACGCTCATGACATGCCTGCGGTCACTGGTCACTTGTTCGGTAGTAATCCTTATTGTATGATAATGTTGGACAGGTATTATGATCAGGATTCGAACCCACTCCAGGTATATATGGGAGAGTTGGGCACCGTAACCACTCGCCCATGAACTCTCTCACATATACCTGGGTGATTGGGTTCGAATCCTGGTCAGGATACCTCTCTCCCAATCGTTATTTAGATCGTTATTGAGTGACAAGCCCCTTATATTATCGCATTATTGTCACTTACATTTGTGTCTATAAGGGAGCCCACCTCGCTTTTTTTCTCTTTCTCTCCCTTTCTCTTTGGCTTGTATCCATTCGGCCCCATTCAGCCTACTGTTTTAAGACTTTCACCCCATTCAGGTATAAATATTTTCCTAGCGAGCGGTAGCGAGCCAGCATATATGTATTTTTGTTTATGACAGCAAACTAAATTTGTAAATTTTTCGATAGAAAAATTTCTCCGGCGAAGCCGGATTTCTCCATACAATGCTGGCTCGCTATCGCTCGCCAGGAAGAAATCGACACCTGGATAGGGATAAACGTCTTAAAACAGTTGGCTGAATGGGGCCGAATGGATACAAGCCAGAGAGAGGGAGAGAAAGAGATAAAAAAAGCAGGTGATCCCCCTTAACATAACCCAAAACTCAACTCTATATGACCGTATACCATGCCCCCCTGCAAGGAACCCATGTGGAGCCCTTGGTATCGGCGACGTACTTAACATAACCCAAAACTCAACTCTATATGACCGTATACCCTGCCACCCTGCAAGGAACCCATGTGGAGCCCTTGGTATCGGCGACGTACTTAACATAACCCAAAACTCAACTCTATATGACCGTATACCCTGCCCCCCTGCAAGGAACCCATGTGGAGCCCTTCGTATCGGCGACGTACTTAACATAACCCAAAACTCAACTCTATATGACCGTATACCCTGCCCCCCTGCAAGGAACCCATGTGGAGCCCTTGGTATCGGCGACGTACTTAACATAACCCAAAACTCAACTCTATATGACCGTATACCCTGCCCCCCTGCAAGGAACCCATGTGGAGCCCTTGGTATCGGCGACGTACTTAACATAACCCAAAACTCAACTCTATATGACCGTATACCATGCCCCCCTGCAAGGAACCCATGTGGAGCCCTTGGTATCGTCGACGTACTTAACATAACCCAAAACTCAACTCTATATGACCGTATACCCTGCCCCCCTGCAAGGAAACCATGTGGAGCCCTTGGTATCGGCGACGTACTTAACATAACCCAAAACTCAACTCTATATGACCGTATACCCTGCCCCCTGCAAGGAAACCATGTGGAGCCCTTGGTATCGGCGACGTACTTAACATAACCCAAAACTCAACTCTATATGACCGTATACCCTGCCCCCCTGCAAGGAAACCATGTGGAGCCCTTGGTATTGGCGACGTACTTAACATAACCCAAAACTCAACTCTATATGACCGTATACCCTGCCCCCCTGCAAGGAACCCATGTGGAGCCCTTGGTATCGGCGACGTACTTAACATAACCCAAAACTCAACTCTATATGACCGTATACCCTGCCCCCCTGCAAGGAACCCATGTGGAGCCCTTGGTATCGGCGACGTACTTAACATAACCCAAAACTCAACTCTATATGACCGTATACCCTGCCCCCCTGCAAGGAAACCATGTGGAGCCCTTGGTATCGGCGACGTACTTAACATAACCCAAAACTCAACTCTATATGACCGTATACCCTGCCCCCCTGCAAGGAACCCATGTGGAGCCCTTGGTATCGGCGACGTACTTAACATAACCCAAAACTCAACTCTATATGACCGTATACCATGCCCCCCTGCAAGGAACCCATGTGGAGCCCTTGGTATCTGCGACGTACTTAACATAACCCAAAACTCAACTCTATATGACCGTATACCCTGCCCCCCTGCAAGGAACCCATGTGGAGCCCTTGGTATCGGCGACGTACTTAACATAACCCAAAATTCAACTCTATATGACCGTATACCATGCCCCCCTGCAAGGAACCCATGTGGAGCCCTTGGTATCGGCGACGTACTTAACATAACCCAAAATTCAACTCTATATGACCGTATACCCTGCCCCCCTGCAAGGAACCCATGTGGAGCCCTTGGTATCGGCGACGTACTTAACATAACCCAAAACTCAACTCTATATGACCGTATACCATGCCCCCCTGCAAGGAACCCATGTGGAGCCCTTGGTATCGGCGACGTACTTAACATAACCCAAAATTCAACTCTATATGACCGTATACCATGCCCCCCTGCAAGGAACCCATGTGGAGCCCTTGGTATCGGCGACGTACTTAACATAACCCAAAATTCAACTCTATATGACCGTATACCCTGCCCCCCTGCAAGGAACCCATGTGGAGCCCTTGGTATCGGCGACGTACTTAACCCTTCCAGTACCAGCGACGTGCGTTAATATTTTATTCTAGCTATATTTAGACGATTTTATGAAGCTTAGTTAAGATATATGGTAGCTAAAAGGATTAAGTGAGATAGTGTGTAGTCTTTAAATGGGTAGGCATCCTTCGTAAGCTGAACTAAATCGTCTAATAGTTGCCAGAATGTGACAAACCTGACGTCCCTGGTACTGTACGGGCTATGTCTGTAGCAGTAGGTGCCACATTGACGGCCCTATGACAACGACAAGCACCGCTGGGTTAAGGGGAGATTTCCACTTGAGGGATTTTTTCTTGACTCCTTTCTCCCTCATGTTTAGCCCTATTGCTTTTGAGATTTTAAGACCTTCGCCCTAGTAGTTTGGATATTTTAAGACATTTTGCCCCATTTCTGTCAATTTTAAGACCTTTCGTGCCGTTAAGGTGTCAATTTTTTCCTGGCGAGCGATAGCGAGCCTGTAATTTAAGAGTAACCGGCCTCTGGCCGGGAAATTTTTCTACCGAAAAATGTACAAATTTATCTTGAAAGGGGGTCTAGGGGGTGTAATTTTAAGCTTGATGAAAAAGTAGGGAACAAACTAAATACCTCCCCTTAACCCGGGAGCTGCGGGGAGACTCTTAAGAGTTCCCCCGGCGGACTGCGGGAAGACTCTTGAGAGTAAGTAAAATAAAAAATCAACTTTTGACATCGAAAAAAAAAAAAAACATTTATTTTTATTTTTTATTTTTTTATTTTTTTTTGGCCCCTGGGCCATGCAAAATCTCAGTCCTCTACCTCCCCTCCTTCCCCACTTTCCTCCTCTCCTTCAGTTATCACCTATTTTCCCTATTATTCCCTTATTCTGAGGTATATTTTCGTGCTAACATTAGCGAGTTGCAAGCAGGGTGTTGTCATCACTGATGGCAAGCGAGTGCAAGAGAGAGAGAGAGAGTATCGATCGACTGTGTCTCAGTGGCCTTGGGGGAAATTGGCGGGAAAGCAGTTTGCCTCACCCATACATTATACAACTCGCGGGCTATATCTCCGATTTTGACCATCCAAACGCTGTTTTCACTCGTTTTATTGTTGTTTCAGGTTAATACCTTTATAATCAACCCATAATAGGCGCATATGGATAATTATTAATGCTATTAATGGTACAATAAATATTTTAGTGACGGAAACACCTCAAATACGTCAGCACAGGGGGACGTTTTCAATTACCCCCATGCGCACTTGTTAGGTTAAGGGGAGATGGTTCACTTTTTGGGAGATGTTTGCATGTATTCATTATTTTTCTAGTTGCCTCCCTAGATCTCCATCAAATTAAAAAAATCACATTCATCAGATCCCCCTTCTAGATTAATTTTTACATTTTTCGGTAGAAAAATTTCCCGGCCGAAGGCCAATTCTTCTATATTACAGGCTCACTATCGTTCGCCAGGGAAAAAATCGACACCTAAATAGCACGAAAGGTCTAAATATTGACGCAGAAATGGGGCAAAAGATCTTAAGATCGACTAACTAATGGGGCAAACATCTCAACATCTGAAAACTAATGATGCTAAACATGAGGGAGAAAATGGTCCAGAAACCCCGGCCCATGTCCCCTAAAGATATAATTTATTATATTGCATATTGGATGTTCCGCGGGGGGGGGTTGTCGGCACATGGGCTGCACTGGGCCTACGTCCAACATACTGTAGGCCTAGCCTAGCCACACTGTCGTCGGTAATTAAGGGGAGACTGACCGTTTGTTTGCTCTATTAATTCATTTATTCATATTTTTTTTAAGTTTCCTCCCTAGACCTCCATCAAGCTTAGAAAAACACCCCCTAGACCCCCTTCAAGATAAATTTGTACATTTTTCGGCAGAAAAATGTCCTGGCCAAAGGCCGGTTCCTCTTAAAATTGCAGGCTCGCTATCGCTCGCCAGGAAAAAATCGACACCTAAATGGCACGAAAGGCCTTAAAGTTCCTCCTGTTGTAATAATAAAAAAGGTTCTTCCGTGCTGATTCCCTTCCTAGATAAATTCTTTCGTCTCTGTCTTTCTTCTAAAGTGTTTCCTTCTTGCTGGAAGTTTGCTCTTATTCAACCTGTCCCAAAGAAAGGTGACCGCTCTCAACCCTCCAACTATCGTCCAATTGCTCTCATTTCTTGCATCTCTAAAGTTTTTAAAACTATTCTTAACTCAAAATTGTTTAAAACATTTATCTTCCCGTAATCTACTTTCAGATCACCAGTATGGCTTCCTTAACCCTTGTCTAGCGGGGTGTTTTGGGCTCATTTGGGCATATTCAGGCCCTCCTGCATGATAAATCAAGCATCTGCATGAAAAAAAAAAAAATATTTAGCAAAAAACTAGGCACTAAAAGCTTCAAAATGAGACCAGAACGAGCTACGTAGCACTCGTGGTTCTCTTGCAGTGGTGCCACGAACATGGAAGTTTAGCATATATCGGTATATTTTTCCCAGCTATGCTCACTACTGGCTACACTGCCGGCCTCTCGAGAACACAGGGAACATGAGTTAATGGGCGGCGGTAAGCCCTGGGAGTCGGCTGTCTGGCCCGCTGCTCTCCCGGCCATTTGCACTCGATTTTAACCCTTTAAAAGCCTTAATATTTTTTTTTTTTTTTTTTTTTTTTTTTTTTTCTATATTCCAACTTACTTCCTCTCGGGCATAGGCTGAGAGCCTTAACATTCACCGCTTTACAATGAACAGTGAAGCCTGTGAGGTCTTGTTCCAGTCTAGGGAGTAAGACATGTGAAGCACGTAGAGTACAACGAGCATCTGCCATCTTGCCTTCACATGAGGCATGGTGCTCACTCATGGCCCGAAACGACCCCATCTCTGAAGCCACCTCGTTCCCGTGCTTCACTGTCTCACCCCCTACACTCGGACTCTCACACTTACACACACACAACGCCACCTGTTGAGCAGATAACGCATCAGGCATTGCACCCCTATAGCATATTTTGAATATGGGAATATTCATACAGTGCTATTTAATCGGGGAACAATGAGGGTATTTTATTGACGTTTCGGTGGGCTTGTGGTAATGCACTGATACTACTAGGTACAGCACAAATTCCATCCCAATAATATCTTCCCATTGATACATCGGGATTTGAACCCGGGACCTTTGGATTACCAGGCCAGTGGCAAGACCACTCCACCACACCTCCCCTCCTAACTTGCTGCAAATTGGTGCAAGACTTAAGTCGAGCGCCGCTCTTTAAGGGTTAAGGGCTGCTCTACTGGTGATCTTCTTTCATATCTTACTAACTCTTGGTCATCCTCTTTTCGGGACTCCGGTGAGACTTGTTCTATTGTGCTAGACATATCAAAAGTATTCGATAGAGTCTGGCATAAATCTCTATTTTTCAAACTACCCTCCTTCGGTTTCTATCCCTCTATCTGTGCCTTTCTCTCTAATTTCCTTTCAGACCGCTCCATAGCTGCAGTTGTGGCCAGCCATCGTTCACTTCCCCAACCTATCAACTCTGGTGTTCATCAGGGTTCTGTCCTGTCTCCAATTCTCTTTCTAATATTTATCAATGATCTCCTCAACTGTACCTCTAGTCCCATCCACTCCTAAGCTGCTGACTCTACCTTACACTATTCAACTAGTTTTCACATCAACTCAGCATGCAATCACTCTATAACTCACGTAACAAGGCCATAGAGCGCCTATCTTCCGATCTATCAATATTTCTGATTGTGGCAGAGAAAATCTTGTTACTTTTAACGCCCCCCCAAGACCCAATTTCTCCCTCTATCACTCCATCACAATCTTCCACAAGACTATCAATTATGCTTCAACAATACACAAATCAACCCTTCATCTTCTCTCAATATTCTAGATGTATCCTTTTCATCCAACCTTTTTTGAAAAGATCATATTACCACTCTTGCTAAAACAGCTTCCCAAAAGTTGGGTGTGCTTGAATCGAGTGCAAGGCACCTGCCTTTCAACATAGTCCCACTCCTATTCTGTCCAGCTCTCCTACCAATTAATTGGCAAATTTGTTGTCGTTCATCTACTCAACAAGGGAACTCTGAAACTCTCCCTCAATCAATCTTTCCTTCATCCTATGACTTAAAACTGCTTTATACATTGTGTGTCCAGGCATTTTGACACCAACGTCCCTTGAATTTGGCTCTGTCACTCTTTTAGCTTTGGGGGAGACACTCGTTACAGGCAACCTGCCTTTTGTCTCCTTCATACACATAGAAAAAGCTACAGTAGTAAAAATAATGGCCCCTTACCTCATTGTCAAACCCTTCAGTCCCCGGGAACTTAGAGTGGGACCCTTCCAACACGACTGTAGCCTCTACACTGTACCAGTATCCCGTAGCCAGTGATAACACTACCAACCCATACTTCTCTTATAAGGTGCCACCAAGGTTATATCTAGGCACGTATCTCACACAATACTATTTTAATCCAAGCTCAATGAAGCTAATTTTCTGGATACCTATATTTTGCAGTCAGCAATAAATCTCTCGTAGGATAAAACACACAAATCGATTGCTTTATTAAACCCAATATAAAGTGAAGCCAAGGATCGTAAGATACATAAACCATTGTAATAGTGATAGGGATGGTCTATATCCGGTGATCTCTCAGCACTCCTACCGCTCTCCTCTACACTGCTAACATACCGTACATACAGATTAATAACACGCATAACAAAGCCACTCCAACAGCTTCCTCTCTCTCCAACACCCCTTCTCCCCTCTCTACACTTCAGAAAAATAGTTATTTGCATTCGTGCTGCTGGCTATATATATATATATATATATATATATATATATATATATATATATATATATATATGCAACTCTCCAACCCAAGAGTGAAATGCAATTATCAGACTTTCTTCTATTCAACTGCAGAGCTCTGGAACTCTCTCCCAGAATCAGTCTTTCCCTCTTCCTATGACTTAAATTGCTTCAAACTCCGTGTGTCCAGGCATTTTAGCTCGAACGTCCCTTGATTTTGGCCCTGTCACTCTTTCAGCTCTGGGGGAGGCACTCGCTGCAGGCAGTTCTGCCTTTTGTCTCCCTCATTCACATAGAAAACAAAAATATATATATATATTCTGGCAACTATTAGACGATTTTATTCAGCTTATAAAGGGCCTCCAGTTAATTCACATGCCTCTAACTATCTCACTTCACCCTTTATACTACCACAGATCCTTCTCAAACTGCACAAAATCCTTTAAATATAGCTAGAATAAAATGATAAAGAGGCCGCCGGTACAGAAGGGGTTAAGGGGAGATTTTAGTTTGATCCCTAGACCTCCTTCAGACTTAAAATTACACCTTTCAAGATAAATTACACCTCCTTTCAAGATAAATTTGTACTTTTTGGTATTTATTTTCATATTTATATATTTTGTATTATTTGTTTAGTTTCCTCCCTAGACCTCCATCAAGCTTGCACCCCCCCCCCCCCCTCCCCAGACCCTCCTTGAAGATACATTTTTACATTTTTCGAAAGAAAAATGTCCCGGCCGAAGGCTGATTCCTCTTAAATTACAGGATCGCTATCGCTCGCCCCTTCTTCCTCATGTTTAGCCAAAAAAACGCCCAAAATAAAAAAATCAATATATATACCGTTGGAATCGTAACGAAGGGATCGTAACGAAGTAACGAATCCAAATATACCCTCAGAAAATATACCCTCAGAAAATATACCCTCAGAAAATATACCCTCAGAAAATATACCCTCAGAAAATATACCCTCAGAAAATATACCCTCAGAAAATATACCCTCAGAAAATCGAACAACACCTGTCAAGTGCCCAAAAAATACTGGGCTATTGGGCCCAAAAAATACCCAAAATAAAAAAATCAATATATATACCGTTGGAATCAATATATATACCGTTGGAATCAATATATATACCGTTGGAATCAATATATATACCGTTGGAATCAATATATATACCGTTGGAATCAATATATATACCGTTGGAATCAATATATATACCGTTGGAATCAATATATATACCGTTGGAATCAATATACTGTATATACCGTTGGAATCAATATATATACCGTTGGAATCAATATACAGTATATACCGTTGGAATCAATATATATACCGTTGGAATCAATATATATACCGTTGGAATCAATATATATACCGTTGGAATCAATATACTGTATATACCGTTGGAATCAATATATATACCGTTGGAATCAATATATATACCGTTGGAATCAATATATATACCGTTGGAATCAATATATATACCGTTGGAATCAATATATATACCGTTGGAATCACAACGACGTGACGAATCAAAATATACCCCTAAAAATCGAAATTCGAACATCACCTGTCAACTGAGGAAAAGTAACCTGACCTAACCTAACCTCACGGAAAAGTAACCTAACCTAACCTCACAGAAAAGTAACCTAACCTAACTTAACGTCACGGAAAAGTAACCTAACCTAACTTAACCTCACGGAAAAGTAACCTAACCTAACCTAACCTCACGGAAAAGTAACCTAACCTAACCTCCTAACCTCACGGAAAATTAACCTAACCTCACGGAAAAGTAACCTAACCTAACTTAACCTCACGGAAAAGTAACCTAACCTAACAACCTCACGGAAAAGTAACCTAACCTAACTTAACCTCACGGAAAAGTAACCTAACCTAACCTAACCTCACGGAAAAGTAACCTAACCTAACCTCCTAACCTCACGGAAAAGTAACCTAACCTCACGGAAAAGTAACCTAACCTAACTTAACCTCACGGAAAAGTAACCTAACCTAACTTAACCTCACGGAAAAGTAACCTAACCTCAATGAAAAGTAACCTAACCTAACCTAACCTCACGGAAAAGTAACCTAACCTAAAAGAAGCTTATTGGGCCAAAACAAATCCCAAAATATCAAAATCAATATATATACCGTTGGAATCGCAACGACGTGACGAATCCAAATATAGCCTCAGAAAATCGAAATTCGAACAACACCTGTCAGTGCCTAAATTTTGACTGGCCTATTGGGCCCAAAATAAAAAAAATCAATATACAGGGTGTCCCAGGAGGAAAGGGCATAACTTTGGGAATTGATAGAACAAGGTATTCTAAGCATAAAATGTTCAATAACAAAAAGACCATATCTCAACGTTATAAAGATTATGAAGGTTTAAGTTAGTGTCCTCCCCCGCATCACTGTAATGGACTCCCCATGTCAGATAATTTCTAACTGGTCCAAAGTGAGCTAATATGGCTATGTCTATAATCATTTTGCAACTTACAGAATTATAGTATCTTTATAATAACATGGTAACATAAGTGCAGAAAGATGGCGGTGTGGTAGGCAGTAGGCCAGCTAAGCCAGCCTTATGGGGAAATACTGAAGAAAATACCATTCTCAAAATGCAATATCTCTATACCGGTCGAGATTTGGAATATTTCTTATAGAAGATTTTAGGCTTAGAATACTTTATTCTATCATTTCCCAAAGTTATGCTCTTTCCTCCTGGGACACCCTGTATATAATACTCCTGGGACACCCTGTATATAATACTCCTGGGACACCCTGTATATAATACTCCTGGGACACCCTGTATATAATACTCCTGGGACACCCTGTATATAATACTCCTGGGACACCCTGTATATAATACTCCTGGGACACCCTGTATATAATACTCCTGGGACACCCTGTATATAATACTCCTGGGACACCCTGTATATAATACTCCTGGGACACCCTGTATATAATACTCCTGGGACACCCTGTATATAATACTCCTGGGACACCCTGTATATAATACTCCTGGGACACCCTGTATATAATACTCCTGGGACACCCTGTATATAATACTCCTGGGACACCCTGTATATAATACTCCTGGGACACCCTGTATATAATACTCCTGGGACACCCTGTATATAATACTCCTGGGACACCCTGTATATAATACTCCTGGGACACCCTGTATATAATACTCCTGGGACACCCTGTATATAATACTCCTGGGACACCCTGTATATAATACTCCTGGGACACCCTGTATATAATACTCCTGGGACACCCTGTATATAATACTCCTGGGACACCCTGTATATAATACTCCTGGGACACCCTGTATATAATACTCCTGGGACACCCTGTATATAATACTCCTGGGACACCCTGTATATAATACTCCTGGGACACCCTGTATATAATACTCCTGGGACACCCTGTATATAATACTCCTGGGACACCCTGTATATAATACTCCTGGGACACCCTGTATATAATACTCCTGGGACACCCTGTATATAATACTCCTGGGACACCCTGTATATAATACTCCTGGGACACCCTGTATATAATACTCCTGGGACACCCTGTATATAATACTCCTGGGACACCCTGTATATAATACTCCTGGGACACCCTGTATATAATACTCCTGGGACACCCTGTATATAATACTCCTGGGACACCCTGTATATAATACTCCTGGGACACCCTGTATATAATACTCCTGGGACACCCTGTATATAATACTCCTGGGACACCCTGTATATAATACTCCTGGGACACCCTGTATATAATACTCCTGGGACACCCTGTATATACCGTTGGAATTACAACGATGTGATGAATCCAAATATACCCTAAACAAAATAGAAATTCGAACATCACCTGTCAAGTGCCTAAATTTTGACTGGCATATTGGGCCCAAAAAACGCCCAAAATAAAAAAAAAAATCAGTACCGGTATATATACCGTTGGAATCGCAACGACGTGACAAATCCAAATATACACTAAAAAAATCGAAATTCGAAAATCACCTATCAACTGCGGAAAAGTAACCAAACCTTACCTAACCTCACGGAAAAGTAACCAAACCTTACCTAACCTCACGGAAAAGTAACCAAACCTTACCTAACCTCACGGAAAAGTAACCAAACCTTACCTAACCTTACGGAAAAGTAACCAAACCTTACCTAACCTCACGGAAAAGTAACCAAACCTTACCTAACCTCACGGAAAAGTAACCAAACCTTACCTAACCTCACGGAAAAGTAACCAAACCTTACCTAACCTCACGGAAAAGTAACCAAACCTTACCTAACCTCACGGAAAAGTAACCAAACCTTACCTAACCTCACGGAAAAGTAACCAAACCTTACCTAACCTCACGGAAAAGTAACCTAACCTTACCTAACCTCACGGAAAAGTAACCAAACCTTACCTAACCTCACGGAAAAGTAACCTAACCTCACGGAAAAGTAACCAAACCTTACCTAACCTCACGGAAAAGTAACCAAACCTTACCTAACCTCACGGAAAAGTAACCAAACCTTACCTAACCTCACGGAAAAGTAACCAAACCTTACCTAACCTCACGGAAAAGTAACCAAACCTTACCTAACCTCACAGAAAAGTAACCAAACCTTACCTAACCTCACGGAAAAGTAACCTAACCTCACGGAAAAGTAACCAAACCTTACCTAACCTCACGGAAAAGTAACCTAACCTCACGGAAAAATAACCTAACCTAACCTCACGGAAAAGTAACCAAACCTTACCTAACCTCACGGAAAAGTAACCAAACCTTACCTAACCTCACGGAAAAGTAACCAAACCTTACCTAACCTCACGGAAAAGTAACCTAACCTCACGGAAAAGTAACCAAACCTTACCTAACCTTACGGAAAAGTAACCAAACCTTACCTAACCTTACGGAAAAGTAACCAAACCTTACCTAACCTTACGGAAAAGTAACCAAACCTTACCTAACCTCACGGAAAAGTAACCAAACCTTACCTAACCTCACGGAAAAGTAACCAAACCTTACCTAACCTCACGGAAAAGTAACCAAACCTTACGGAAAAGTAACCAAGGCTTACCTAACCTCACGGAAAAGTAACCAAACCTTACCTAAACTTACGGAAAAGTAACCAAACTGTTATGCCCTGTTTTTCTACAGGTTTAACTTGGGTAATGTGAGTTCTGAATGACTGGGTATAGAAGGCTGCATGCACAATACAAGGTATGAGGAATAGAGAACACAAAATAAACACACGGTAACACGACACAAGTTCACGTTTATTGAAGTAAATAAATAAAGAGCATAGAAAGATAGTAATTCTCGCACAAAACAAATAATAGAAGGGAACTGCTAGCATTAGCGGATCTGGATGGAGCCTAGTCTCCCACTTCCAACGTTCAGGTATATTCTTCTGATCACGGGTTTAATTAGCAAGTTTTTATTTTACTGAAAGACCTCAATATATTCGTATAATTCAATGTCACTGATTTGACCTCTTGCTGGCTGGTCGCGTGCCCAAGTAGCAGCTCACAGTTAGGATTAGACACGCGTATATTGTAGAACACGGAATCTATAGTAACCTCATGGGGGTACTGATCTAAGTTGTATATTCTTATGGCAGAAATACGTAGAACACAAATCAGTGGGCGAACGTTAGATATCACTAGAGTTTTAATATCTGAATAAGGTAATTACGAGAGTCAAGGTCGCCTGTTAATTAAAGAGCACTGACCGCTTAGTACGTCCCAAATGGAATGGTTAAATATGAATTACACTGGGCAAGGTTTTAGCCACTTTATAGAAAGTTAATAAGTGAGTATCAAGCTAGTACTATAACACTTAGTACTAGCAACATGAATCTTGAATAGTATTTGTAGATCTGGTCCTGGTTATCTTGCTTCCGGTGATGTTGGGGGCTAACGACTGGTTCCTCGGCCGTCCAGATGGTCCAAAATGTAGGAAGTTCTCAAGTCGGATCTCTTGACGATCGTTGCTGGCTACACACTTATATACCCACGAATTTGTGTGAAGGTTATAAGGTGCACGTTAGGACTTGTACATGGACAGATGCTTCTATCAGTCTTCTCTGCCACGGAGTCTGCCGGATCTGGAATCTCTCAACTCCGGAACAACACAAGGGCAGAGCTAGAGGTAAACTGCAGGGTAGTGACCACTGGTTGGTGTCTAGCTTTCAACTGATTTGACTGGGGGCGGGAGCTAGATTTATAGGCTTGGTTCTGGACCCTGTAGACAGTAGGGATCTCGAGTCTTATGGACTTATTTGAGCTCTCAATAGATATGGGGACTAGGTAAGATGGTATTTACTGTTGTGGCACATGGCTATAGGAAGCCTTTATATTTTCATATAACTGAGCCTTAGTAAGAGGTACTATTTTGGCTATACTGGAAGTATTTAGGGGAGAGAGACTGGATCTACTTTGCGAGGAGGATGGGGACAGCTGTGATAGGAGCGTCTCTCTTAGATTGTTCAATCTTCATCCTATGGTATAGCTGAGGTGCTAATTTAGTGATCAGAGCAATGCAAGAAAGGTAAATGGTTTATTGTGAGTTAATAGAGGTTAGTAAAGGTGTTAGTCATGCATGGTTAGTTCATTGATAGGAAGAATTCCTG
>JBAKBP010008121.1:0-93862 GCA_037953745.1 Lithodes maja | reverse complement strand
GTAGCCTCCTGCTTTAGTTTGATTAGCATGTTTACGTCTGGTGCTTGTTGGTTGCTGTATGTAGCCCAGCGTAGGGTCATAAACTAGGAGTTGCTAAGTTTTTGTGTAGAAGAAAATATTTAAATACAAAAATATAAAAACTATAAAAATACTAGAAAAAAACTGTAGTTGTGTATGTCTTGTAGTGTTATTGAAGTATGAGAAGTCTGTTGTTTCAAGATGCACCAACAGACTCCCCCTGGGTGTGAGGGTGTCACTTCCACCAGACATGTCAGCTGTAAGTGTTTGTTTTAACTTGTATAATTCACAAGGCCTATTTTGCAGGGCCCTGTGGGAGGCTAGGGCCTCTCTATACGTCCCTCCTCTGTTGCCACAAAGTTAGCCCTGTTTTGTTGCCACAAGTATAATTACTTCTTGTGTTCAGCCCTTGGGGGATTATTTCGTTTATCATAAGTTTGCACGATGATGCCTTATATTTATTTGATTACTTTTGTATTGTTAATGAGAGCACAAGTGCCTAATATAATTATGCAATCTAGTGACGCTTGGAGCTCTCACTTCTCTCTTGGCGCGCTAGGGGACCCTCGTGTGTGTGTTCTCACGGTCCCAGCGCCACTCCAGTCCCACCTCCCATAATGAGAACATCACTCTTTGGTGCTGGTTGGCTTGCTTCATTGTTCTCCCTTATATACCGCATTTTTATCTGTTGTTCCTTATCTGGTCGAAGCATAGCAAGGCTGGAGTCATTCTAAGCATTAAAGTTTTCGTTTAATATTAATATTCTGCATTCTAGAGTTTTTCCCATTTGTCTTAGA
Organism: Lithodes maja; assembly: GCA_037953745.1. Lineage (NCBI taxonomy): Eukaryota > Metazoa > Arthropoda > Malacostraca > Decapoda > Lithodidae > Lithodes > Lithodes maja. Next base: position 93,047 of record JBAKBP010008121.1, on the reverse strand, counting down.
CATAATTACTGCACTCTGTTCTTCTGGCAATATAGATTATAAGCTTCACACTGTTCTTCTTGCATTTCTTTTCCATTATTCTGCTGCATTGCTTATTATATTTATGTGTGAATATTATTCCTGGCTGGTATCTCTAGTGGTTTGAGGATTGACCTGTTTACTTAGTTTTTGGTAGGCCTTTGAGGAGCGAGGTTGTTGGGTGTGTGTGTAGGCCTGCAGTGCCATAATAGGCTACTGTCTTTTTCCCTTCCACCACACAGCATCCTCTAACTCTGGCCTTAGTTAACCCTTTAGGGGTGGCAGCCAGTCTTCAACCTACTAAGATACCAACCCTTGTGCCTTGTTTAGTTTTAGCAGCAATACATTCGGTGCAGTCAGGGACTAGGGGTGGAGCCTGTTACTAGGTGAGGTTGCCCCACTGCACTCGGGTGTATTGAGCTAACCCCTGATGTAAGAGATAAGTTATTCAAGTTATTTATCCCTTACAACATCCCCGCCTTGCTGTGCTGAAGAGAGCCACTCAGTGTATTATTAGGGCATTAGGTATGGTTTGTTCAGGGAGTCCAACAGCATTTGAGTTATCATTGTTTTGAGCAGTTTAGAATAACCCTAGAAGTACTCTTGAATACTAGCAGCACTATCAACCAAACTCGGGGATGATAGATATGTTTGTGTCTCCTTGTGTTACTGCTTTCATGGAGCAAAGAGGAAGATAATAATTTTTCCTAGAGAACCTGTGTGTCTTGGTGTTTGAGTCAGATGTTAAGAGCGTGTCTGTTGCAGGGTAGTGCAGTATGGTGGGCTATATATATATATATATATATATATATATATATATATATTCTGACATACGGAGCCCTGTATGTTAATTTAAGAGTTAGAATTAGAGTTGAAGGAGTGCCAAACTACCCAGGCGGCGAAGCAGACCAGCAAGCGAACCAGCGAGGGGGAAACCAGCTCATCCGCATACCAGCAAACAAGCCTTCACACCTGAGTGCGTCATAGGGGACCCTGCAAACTACTTCGATGACCCGACGCTATGACGTATGATCGACGCCATGACGTATGATCGACGCCAGGAGACTCCATTGGTATACGCACCTGCTACGCAACTCGAGGAGCTGTGATTGGGGCGCGCACTACCCGCCGCCTCCTGATTCGTTCCTACACCATCATTGTCTAGTATATAAGACCCGAGTAGTGGGCATTCAAATCAGTCTCATTTGAAGGTGGGGAAGGTGAACTTGCAGCTGGAGGAAGACGGGGTGAAGTATTATAATGGGATTGTGACTGTCAGTCAGATTATATAAGTGTGTGTTAAGTGTGTTCGGTGTAAACACTTACGTTATGTTGGTTAGTGAGATATGTGATTGGGAATTAACGTTAACGCTACTATTATGTACTTAACTATTTGATTGGGAATTAACGTTAACGCTACTATTATGTACTTAACTATTTTAGTTGACTAACTTGTGGACTAAAGCAACTCTTCAAGTAATTGGGTTTTGATAAACTAATGTTTTATATTAAGACTTACGAGTTCTTTCATTTTCTTTTAATTAAGCTTACATTGCTTAACGGTACTTAGTAAGGTGACACTATTGTTTCATATTAGTAATATCGCCTTAGACTAACATGGCTGTTTTAATGTTACTTCTAGTGATTTCCTAAGCTGAAGAAAATTATTTTAGCTTCAAAATATTATTTTTGCTTTTCATATTATTTGAGTGAGACCTGAATCGAATCTATGAAACGATCCTGTAACTTAATTTACTCATAATTAAACCTCAATGTTACGTGGTTAAGAAATACATTTAACTAATTATTAAATATATATCTAACTTTTTATGTGACTTTGATATTAATCCTGATGATAATAATAATATAATACTATTAACGTAAGACAAGAACCAAGAATAATAACTACATTAAATATAAATAAAAGGACATATAAGAAAACTATTTATTCATTTAAAAAAGGGTAAGAGACAGAAATATTCTTACTTAAATATTTATCTTTCAAGACTTTTTATAGAATTAATAGTCCTTCTTTAGATATAACTTATTCGGTTCATAACCATAGCCTACTAAGCTTCGGTTAAATAATAAATATTTATAAATACTACATGACTTTAATTAGTTTCAGTATTTTTTCATAATTAAAGAGTATCAGTCAATAAAGGAGCAAGTCCTAAGATCCAAAAGGAAAGGAAGCAACAACAGGAAATAATTTTATTAGATTTTACTTTTGTTTTGCCTTCAGCTGACTGATACCTTAATATATATCTCTGTGCTATCTAGATTCATCAAGTTAACCACTTGAGGATCAAGATACATAACAGAAGAGTGGCGACCTTGCCAGGATTAGTTTCATACAGTTTCACTCAGTTTTATTTACGTTTCACTACTTAACCCGGGAGCTGCGGGAAGACTCTCCTGAGTAAGTAAAACTAAAAATCAACTTTTTACATCGAAAATAAAATATTTTTTTTATTTTTATTTTTTTATTTTTTTATTTTTGTTTGGCCCCTGGGCCATGCAAAATCTCAGTCCTCTACCTCCCCTCCTTCGCCACTTTCCTCCTATTCCTCAGTTATCACCTATTTTCCCTATTATTCCCTTATTCTGAGGTATATTTTCGTGCTAACATTAGCGAGTTGCAAGCAGGGTGTTGTCATCACTGATGGCCATCGAGTGCAAGAGAGAGAGAGAGAGTATCGATCGACTGTGTCGCAGTGGCCTTGGGGAAAATTGGCGGGAAGGTAGCTTGCCTCACCCATACATTATACAACTCGCGGGCTATATCTCCGATTTTGACCATCCAAACGCTGTTTTCACTCGTTTTATTGTTGTTTCAGGTTAATACCTTTATAATCAACCCATAATAGGCGCATATGGATAATTATTAATGCTATTAATGGTACAATGAATATTTTAGTGACGGAAACACCTCAAATACGTCAGCACTTCAGAGGTTAAAAATCAAATATTAATCATGCCTGATCTAATTAGTGACGAAGATGCTCGAGTTTTCATAGAATCAGAACCCACAGCCCCTGATATTGACCGTTTGTCAAAATCCGAACTGAAAGTGCTTGCCTCACATCTCCAATTAACTGTCTCAAACATGTCCAAAGTAGAGGTGGCTCAGACCATAAAAACCCACCTGTTCCCTGTAGAAGGCGGGGAGGGTGACGGAGCAGTTGGTGGGATCCCGAGTAAACCTAGCCAACTTGATGAACAATTGCCACCTGGTTTGACCGGTGATCAAGTACTGGAACTAGCCAGATAAAGACCGAACAAGCCAGACTAAATGTCGAACTAGAACTAGCCAGAATAAAAGCAAATAACGAAGAAGCCAGCATAAAATGTGAATATCAATATCGTATAGCTCAACTAAATGTCGATACAAATGCTCCCGTAATTGCTCCCCCTCTGGGATTGACTATGACTAGTGTCATTCCACCTTTCACTGAGGAAAATGTGCAGGATTTTTTTGTTTTGTTTGAGGAAGTTGCTGGAGGTATGAAGTGGACAAGAGATCAATGGCCTTTTATGTTACAAACCGTTTTGACAGGGCAGGCTCGAGCCACGTATTTGTCAGAAGTAGCAGAAGTTAGGCAGGATTATGACAATCTCAAAGAAGCTATCCTAGAAACCTATCAATTACAGCCTGAGGCTTACAGGCAATCTTTCCGTAAAAACCAGAAGAAAGTAGAAGAAACCCATAAGGTATTTGCCAGGACCATGACTAAAACTTTCAATCATTGGGTCAAGAGTAAGAAAGTCACAAGCTACAACGATCTGAAGGAGTTGGTCCTGTTAGAAAATTAACTATGGAAAATTGATTCTTCTGTAGCCTATCATTTAAGGGGGAAAAAGGTAGATTGTCTTGCCAACGCCGCTGACATGGCTGACACATATGTGCTCTACAACAAATTTCGTGGAAAGAAGCCCTATGATAATTCTAGTTCTAATTTTAAGTATCCCAATCACAAATCTGACAGACCCAGTCACAAGCCTGTAACGTCTTCCCCAGCTAGCCAAAATAGAATTGTTCCCCCAACTAAAAATGAGACTCAGGGCAATGGTAACAGAGGTGGGCCCCAAAGTAATAGTAATGCTCAAAGAAGAAACGTTCCCGTATCCCCTAAAGTATGTTATTTTTGTGGCAAGAGAGGCCACCTAGCTTATCAATGCTGGGCCAAGGAGAGAACAGAGAGATCGGGGCAGACAGTTGCCGCCGTATCTCAAACTCCATATGTGCCTGTAATGCAGGACTCCCGACAGAAGGAGTACCTAGCACCAAAAGTTCCTTTATTGCAGGACTCCCGACAGAAGGAGTACCTAGCAGCTAATGTAAATAATCTAGACAGGGGTGTAGTAGCATGTGTGGTGCAACCCACTAGGGTTAAGCCAATAATAATTTCACCATCAGTGCAGGACAGTTACCTCCCTTTATTTCATCTGGCAACGTGAGATTAAATGGTTGTATGCATGAGGTAAAAATTCTGAGAGACAGGTTCTACTAGCACCCTCATGGTGAATCCTTACACTGAGTGCCCACCTGGCGAACTCGTTGTAATGAGAGGTGCTGGAGGCCAATTTTATGCATACTTGGTAAAAGGCGAAATTGAATGTGAGTTACTACAGGGTGAGGCCACAATAGCTTTGGGTAGGTCCCAAGATATCCCTGTGCCCGGGCTAACACTCCTTTTGGGGAATGATGTAGCAGGTGAGAAGGTCCGACCAGACCCCATTTTGTCACTTTCCCCTGTTAACAAGCCACTAACCAGTGAGCTCGAAAAGGAGATGCCAACTGTTTTCCCTGTGCGTGCTGTCACACGTTCAATGTCTCAAGTAGCAGTTCCCTCAGACAGAAATGTACCGAATGTAAGAGTTGATGAAAGGGATGATGAGAGTGTGAATGACGCTCCAACTGTGCCTGATGATGTGACTGAGGTGGATTTATCTGACACCTTTATGGCTCATCTTGACCCTAACGATGACCATGAAACCCCTCCAAATTGTCCTAGTGGCCTGGTAGAGCTACAGAGAGATGATAGAGAATGCAAGGAGTTAGCTGCCAGGGCCTTGAGTGAAGAGGAATGTGAGAAGGAGGGTGGTGAATGTTTCTACCTCAAAGGAGGAGTATTGTGGCGTAGATGGAGACAGCCAAACAGACCAATCGATGACGGGGCCTGGGACGTCCATCAAGTAGTAGTCCCCAAACCTTGTCGTAGAGATATCTTGGAAATGGCACATTGTATACCATTGGCAGGACACCTAGGTGTGAGAAAAAACTCTAGACAGAATCAGAGCCCACTTTCACTGGCCAGGAATGCGTGCAGATGTAGTGGAGTTTTGTAGAGTGTGTCACACTTGCCAGATGACAGGAAAACCCAATCAGAAGGTGCCTGTACATCCTCTGGTGCCCTTGCCCGTCTTCGAGAATCCTTTTACTCGGGTGGTAGTGGACATTGTAGGCCCATTGCCTAAGACTTCCCAAGGTAACATTTATTTATTAACTATTATGGACATGGCAACTCGCTACCCAGAGGCCATACCCTTAAGGACTACCTCTGCTCCAACTGTCATCAAGGAACTGCTCAAATTCTTCACCAGAATGGGTTTCCCCATGAGGTGCAAAGTGATCAAGGAACTAATTTTACCTCTAACATTTTTCAGCAGTCCCTGAAGGAGTTGGGTATCAAGCATGTTAAGTCAAGCACCTACCACCCAGAGAGTCAAGGGGTTCTCGAACGATATCATCAGACATTAAAGGGAATGTTACGTAAGTATTGTACAGAGACCGGAGTTGAGTGGGATAAGGGGGTACCTTTTCTTTTATTTGCTACTCGTGAGGTGCCAACTGAATCCCTGGGTTTTTCCCCTAATGAGCTAGTTTTCGGTTACCAGGTAAGAGGTCCTTTGCAACTATTGCAGGATAGCCTAGTTGGCCAGGAGGGGAACCAAAACCTCCTCAAGTATGTTTCAGATTTCAAAACCCTGCTGAGATCCTCATGTGAGTTTGCAGCTCAAAACTTGACAGTGGCTAAAAGCTCCATGAAGAACTGGTATGACAGAAAAGCTCGTGAGAGGGAGTTTCAGCCCGGTGATGAGGTTTTGGTCCCGCTCCATCTTTTTGGCCAACCTTTATCTGCCAAGTTCAGGAGCCCATATAAGATCATTCGGAGGGTGAGCATTACCGATTATCTAGTAACTACCCCAGACAGGAGAAAGCCCACGCAAGTATTCCATATAAATATGTTGAAACCCTACCATAGGTCCCCTGATTCCTCTCCTCCAGATTCTCCCACTGTGGCAGTGAATGTCAGGACCTGTGGATAGCCTAGTGCGGACAAAGTCTTCAGTTCTTTTACTGACCCGCAACAGACTGTTCCAGAGCCTGAAGGTATCCATGCAGACTTTGACTTGTCACGTAGCCTATCCAACTTTCAGTATAATTCAGTAGCTTGGGGGGAATTACCATCTAAACTATGTCATCTTCACTCTGATCAAGCGAACCAACTAATCTCTGTTTTATCTCAGTCTCCCAATGTGTTCCGTGATACTCCAGGGCTCACTTCTTTGGCCGTGCACGACATCGACGTAGGGGATGCAACTCCCATTAAACTATCCCCCTACTGTGTCTCACCACAACGCAGGAGTATACTGCAGGTCGAGCTTGACTTCATGTTATCTAACGAGCTGATCACAAGGGCCTTAAGCCAGTGGAGTAGTCCGGTCATACTTGTGCCAAAGCCAGACGGGAGCCATAGGTTATGTATGGACTATAGGCAAGTTAATGCTGTCACAAAGAACGATACCTACCCACTGCCACGGATCGACGACTGCATTGACCAGATTGGTACAGCCACTTATATCACCAAGATTGACTTAATGAAGGGATATTGGCAAGTAGCTCTCACCCCTAGAGCGAGGGAAATTTCATGCTTTGTAGTCAATAATCAAGCCTTCTGCTGTAACGTAATGCCCTACGGCTTGAAAAACGCTCCAGCTACATTCCAGCGCCTCATGAATTTGGTGACTGAAGGGGTACCTGGATGCGTTGTCTACATCGATGATATTCTTATCTTTTCACAGTCATGGGAGGAGCATCTTTACCAACTTAGATTGTTGTTCTTAAATCTTGCTGATGCCAATCTGGTGGTTAATCTTAAGAAATGCACCTTTGTAAAGAGTACGGTCCAGTATCTAGGATATACGGGAGGTCAGGGGCAGGTTGCACCTCCTCAAGCAAAGGTAGAGTCTATTCTAGAATTTCCAACTCCTAGCACTAAGAAACATATCCAAAGGTACCTAGGCATGATTGGTTATTATAGGCGTTTCATTTTAAACTTTTCTAGGTTAACAGCTCCCCTGACAGATCTTCTCCATAAGGATGTGAAGTTTGAGTGGTCATCCGAATGTGAGGAGGCCTTTAATGCTACCAAATATATATTATCTAATTATCCTGTACTCCGAGCTCCTGATTTTAACAGATCTTTTTCCCTAGCAGTGGATGCGAGCAATACTGGGGTTGGTGCAATGTTGCTACAGGAAGACGACTATGAAGTATTGCATCCTGTGTGCTATTTCAGTAAAAAATTAAATTCTGCTCAACGTAACTATTCAGTCATTGAGAAGGAGCTGTTAGCATTAATTTAATCCCTTCAATACTTTGCTGTCCATGTGCAATCTGCCTCTGGTGCCATCACTGTGTATAATGACCATCACCCCTTAACATTTTTGCATAAGTTCCAAAATAAAAACCAACGACTGACCAGGTGGAGTTTGTTGCTGCAGGAATACTCCCTGGATGTCAAACATATTAAGGGGGTCCAGAACGTGCTAGCCGATTGCCTATCACGTATCTGTTAAAGATTACATTTACCGGATTGGCCTCATCCAGCAGTAAGATTAATTTAATGAGAGGATTTTGGCAATTAGCTCTCCCTTGTAGCGAGGTAAATATCATGCTTTAGTAGTGTGCTTTCAAGCCTTCAGCTGTCAGATGCCTTGCAGTTCGAATAACGCTCCAGCTACGTTCCGGCTATGTTCTGATGTGGTACCTGGAGACGTTGCCTACTTTGGGTGATATCCTTATTATATCCTCATTATAATCTTGCTGTTGCCAATCTGGTGGTGAATCTATTTATGTCTTATGTATAATATGATGTACTATACTCCTTAAACTCTTTTCTAGGGGGGAGGTCTGACATACGAGCCCTGTATGTTAATTTAAGAGTTAGAATTAGAGTCGAAGGAGTGCCAAAATACCCAGGCGGCGAAGCAGACCAGCGAGCGAACCAGCGAGGGGGAAACCAGCACGTCTGCATACCAGCAAACAAGCCTTCACACCTGCGTGCGTCATAGGGGACCCTGCAAACTACTTCGATGACCCGACGCTATGACGTATGATCGACGCCAGGAGACTCCATTGTACCACGCACCTGCTACGCAACTCGAGGAGCTGTGATTGGGGCGCGCACTACCCGCCGCCTCCTGATTCGTTCCTACACCATCATTGTTTAGTATATAAGACCCGAGTAGTGGGCATTCAAATCAGTTTCATTTGAAGTTGGGGAAGGTGAACTTGCAGCTGGAGGAAGACAGGGTGAAGTATTATAATGGGATTGTGACTGTCAGTCAGATTATATAAGTGTGTGTTAAGTGTGTTCGGTGTTAACACTTACGTTATGTTGGTTAGTGAGATATGTGATTGGGTATTAACGTTAACGCTACTATTATGTACTTAACTATTTGATTGGGAATTAACGTTAACGCTACTATTATGTACTTAACTATTTGATTGGGAATTAACGTTAACGCTACTATTATGTACTTAACTATTTTAGTTGACTAACTTATGGACTAAAGCAACTCTTCAAGTAATTGGGTTATGATAAACTAATGTTTTATATTAAGACTTACAAGTTCTTTCACTTTCTTTTAATTAAGCTTACATTGCTTAACGGTACTTAGTACAGTGACACTATTGTTTCATATTAGTAATATCGCCTTAGACTAACATGGCTGTTTTAATGTTACTTCTAGTGATTTCCTTAAGCTGAAGAACATTCTTTTAGCTTCAAAATATTATTTTTGCTTTTCATATTATTTGAGTGAGACCTGAATCTAATCTATGAAGCGATCCTGTAACTTAATTTACTCATAATCAAACCTTAATGTTACGTGGTTAAGAAATACATTTAACTAATTATTAAATATATATCTAACTTTTTATGTGACTTTGATATTAATCCTGATGATAATAATAATATAATACTATTAACGTAAGACAAGAACCAAGAATAATAACTACATTAAATATAAATAAAAGGACATATAAGAAAACTATTTATTCATTTAAAAAAGGGTAAGAGACAGAAATATTCTTACTTTAATATTTATCTTTCAAGACTTTTTATAGAATTAATAGTCCTTCTTTAGATATAACTTATTCGGTTCATAACCATAGCCTACTAAGCTTCGGTTAAATAATAATTCTTTATAAATACTACATTACTTTAATTAGTTTCAGTATTTTTCATAATTAAAGAGTATCAGTCAATAAAGGATACTAAGTCCTAAGATCCAAAAGGAAAGGAAGCAACAACAGGAATTTTGTTTATTAGATTTTACTTTTGTTTTGCCTTCAGCTGACTGATACCTTAATATATATCTCTGTGCTATCTAGATTCATCAAGTTAACCACTTGAGGATCAAGATACGTAACAGAAGAGTGGCGACCTCGCCAGGATTCGTTTCATACAGTTTCACTCAGTTTCATTACCGTTTCACTACTTAAAAATCAAATATTAATCATGCCTCATCTAATTAATGACGAAGATGCTCGAGGGTGGGTGCCCAACCCCGAAAGGAGTTGAAATAGGGGAGCTATCCCCCCGCCAAAGGCGGCTTTCTAGGGCCTTTCCTAGCTGATGCTGAGAGGATTGGGTTATAGTCATGTGGTGATGGGCTGGTCTATCCGAGTGAGAACTGAGCAATCTCTACCATACCCATAGCTTACTCTGACTGTTTCTTTTACTTATATATCTTCTAGATCTCAAGTGGCGGCGTCTTTTCCGTGGATTGACCTCCCTACTGCCAACCTAGAAGTTGGCAGATTGGGAGCCAAAGCGTCACATTTTTCCCTTACCCCTCAACTTTCCCTTCATAATTGCTGAGGGGCACAGGGCCTTGGGTGGGGCTTTGGTTTCCCGGGCGTTTCCGCACCCTCCTCAGCTCCCTGCCTTGGAGTGGCTTCGGTCACCCGGGCTTTGTTAGTGGTAAGCAGGGAGGATTTTGTGGGGGCGCTCGTTTATGGCCTTGCTCGAGACCTTGGGGCTGTTCGGCCAGACAGCCTGGGGAACAACAACAACAACAACAACAACTACATTAAATATAAATAAAAGGACATATAAGAAAACTATTTATTCATTTAAAAAAGGGTAAGAGACAGAAATATTCTTACTTTAATATATATCTTTCAAGACTTTTTATAGAATTAATAGTCCTTCTTTAGATATACCCTATTCGGTTCATAACCATAGCCTACTAAGCTTCGGTTAAATAATAATTCTTTATAAATACTACATGACTTTAATTAGTTTCAGTATTTTTTCATAATTGAAGAGTATCAGTCAATAAAGGATACCAAGTCCTAAGATCCAAAAGGAAAGGAAGCAACAACTGAAAATCATTTTATTAGATTTTACTTTTGTTTTGCCTTCAGCTGACTGATACCTTAATATATATCTCTGTGCTATCTAGATTCATCAAGTTAACCACTTGAGGATCAAGATACGCAACAATATATATACACAGTATTCTATACTTTATACAGTATGTGATGATAGTGATAGTAGTCACTGTATGAGCCCCAAACATGAGTACGGGGTAATGGTAGTGACTGGCTGACAGGGATACAGTCAAGGGGTTCAAGGGCAAAGTGTTAAAGGGGAGTGCCATCAAGAGCTAGGTAGTGAGGAAAAAGGGGTTATCGGCTATCAGGGGCTAGGTGGTGAGGAGGGTGGGGTTATGTGCTATGAGGGGCTAGGTGGTGAGGAGGGTGGGGTTATGTGCTATCAGGGGCTAGGTGGTGAGGAGGGTGGGGTATTGGGCTATCAGGGGCTAGGTGGTGAGGAGGGCGGGGTTATGGGCTATCAGGGGCTAGGTGGTGAGGAGGGTGGAGTTATGGGCTATCAGGGGCTAGGTGGTGAGGAGGGCGGGGTATTGGGCTATCAGGGGCTAGGTGGTGAGGAGGGCGGGGTTATGGGCTATCAGGGGCTAGGTGGTGAGGAGGGTGGGCTTATGGGCTATCAGGGGCTAGGTGGTGAGGAGGGCGGGGTTATGGGTTATCAGGGGCTAGGTGGTGGGGTTATGGGCTATCAGGGGCTAGGTGGTGAGGAGGGTGGGGTTATGGGCTATCAGGGGCTAGGTGGTGAGGAGGGCGGGGTTATGGGTTATCAGGGGCTAGGTGGTGGGGTTATGGGCTATCAGGGGCTAGGTGGTGAGGAAGGCGGGGTTATGGGCTATCAGGGGCTAAGTGGTGAGGAGGGCGGGGTTATGGGCTACCAGGGGCTAGGTGGTGAGGAGGGTGGGGTTATGGGCTATCAGGGGCTAGGTGGTGAGGAGGGTGGGGTTATGGGCTATCAGGGGCTAGGTGGTGAGGAGGGCGGGGTTATCAGGGGCTAGGTGGTGAGGAGGGTGGGGTTATGGGCTATCAGGGTCTAGGTGGGGAGGAGGGCGGGGTTATGGGCTATCAGGGGCTAGGTGGTGAGAAGGGCGGGGTTATGGGCTATCAGGGGCTAGGTGGTGAGAGGGCGGGGTTATGGGCTAGGTGGTGAGGAGGGCGTGGTTATGGCTATTAGGGGCTAGGTGGTGAGGATAGTGGGGTTATGGGCTATGAGGGGATAGGTGGCAAGGAGGGTGGGGTTATGGGCTATCAGGGGCTAGATGGTGAGGATTGCGGGGTTATGGGCTATCAGGGGCTAGGTGGTGATGAGTACGGGATTATGGGCTATCAGGGGCTAGATGGTGAGGAGGGTGGGGTTATGGGCTATCAGGGCTGGGTGGTGAGGTTGGTGGGGTTATGGGCTATCAGGGGCTAGGTGGTGAGGAGGGCGGGGTTATGTGCTATCAGGGGATAGGTGGTGAGGTGGGTGGGGTTATGGGCTATCAGGGGCTAGGTGGTGAGGAGGGCGGGGTTATGGGCTATCAGGGGCTAGGTGCTGAGGAGTACGGGGTTATGGGCTATCAGGGGATAGGTGGTGAGGAGGGTGGGGTTATGTGCTATCAGGGGATAGGTGGTGAGGAGGGTGGGGTTATGTGCTATCAGGGGATAGGTGGTGAGGAGGGTGGGGTTATGTGCTATCAGGGGCTAGGTGGTGAGTACGGCGGTATTATGGGCTATCAGGGGCTAGGTTGTGAGGAGGGCGGGGTTATGGGCTATCAGGGGCTAGGTGGTGAGTACGGCGGTATTATGGGCTATCAGGGGCTAGGTTGTGGGGAGGGCGGGGTTATGGGCTATCAGGGGCTAGGTGGTGAGTACGGCGGTATTATGGGCTATCAGGGGCTAGGTTGTGAGGAGGGCGGGGTTATGGGCTATCAGGGGCTAGGTGGTGAGTACGGCGGTATTATGGGCTATCAGGGGCTAGGTTGTGGGGAGGGCGGGGTTATGGGCTATCAGGGGCTAGGTTGTGGGGAGGGCGGGGTTATGGGCTATCAGGGGCTAGGTGGTGAGGAGGGCGGGGTTATGGGCTATCAGGGGCTAGGTGGATGAGGAGGGCGGGGTTATGGGCTATCAGGGGCTAGGTGGTGAGTACGGCGGTATTATGGGCTATCAGGGGCTAGGTGGTGAGGAGGGCGGGGTTATGGGCTATCAGGGGCTAGGTGGATGAGGAGGGCGGGGTTATGGGCTATCAGGGGCTAGGTGGTGAGGAGGGCGGGGTTATGGGCTATCAGGGGCTAGGTGGATGAGGAGGGCGGGGTTATGGGCTATCAGGGGCTAGGTGGATGAGGAGGGCGGGGTTATGGGCTATCAGGGGCTAGGTGGTGAGTACGGCGGTATTATGGGCTATCAGGGGCTAGGTTGTGAGGAGGGCGGGGTTATGGGCTATCAGGGGCTAGGTGGTGAGTACGGCGGTATTATGGGCTATCAGGGGCTAGGTTGTGAGGAGGGTGGAGGTATGGTGGGTGGCGGTATCAAATGGGCGCTTTTTCCTTAAACATTTATCCTCGTGGGTGGTCTGGTAGCTTTACAGTTATCCCTAACGTATCTACAGTATATGGCATGAAAGGTCATAACATTAACAGCGATAGGGCGAAAGATCTGAAAATAGCCAAACTAATGGGGCGAATGTCTTAATATCTCATAACTAATGGGGCTAAACATGAGATAATGTGGTCCAGAAATAACATCCCCTTGTTGGAATATACACCAGCACTTATATAAGTAGTTTACACAGAGTGGAGTAAAAAAACAATACATTCAGTATACATACAATACTCTAAGATTTGTTTGTTTTATTATTTACTTATTTATTGATTTGTGTGTATATATCATTATTCTCAATGAAAGTCGTAAGCAGTGAAAGAATAATTATAACTATGAGGAAATGTCTAGATAATGTTCAAGACGGACATAATTATAAAAATTTTATTCTATGATGTTAACCATTTGCCAACATATTGGGATATTTTGTGGTTTCAGATTTCTGTGTATGTGAAATTATGAAAGTAATTATGAGAGATAATTACAGTTTCCTTTGATGGGATTTAGAGGAGTGTGCCGACCTTTGAGGGAAAATACATGTGCTCGTTGGACAAATTAGCTGCATTTATCTGGATGTCAATAAATGTGTCGATGAGGAGAAATGGTTGAGTCGTCTCGGGTTCAAGGGTAACTAATGTATTGGGTTTGGGAGGAATGGGAGAATTTGTGGCTGGGGGTTGAGTGTGGGGTAGAACTTGTTGTAATTGATAATGGGGTGTACATTGATTTTGGGAGTAAAGGTAGATTAGGAGATTACGATTGATTGTGAGGGTTGTTTGTCGGGTTTAAGGCTGTTTATAGGAGTTAGGATTGTTTGATGAGGTTTAGGTGTATTTGTAAGATTGAGTGTGTGGGAACTGAGGGAGTCGGTTGCATGTGGTGTGAGTGATAAATTGTTGATTTTTTTTTTTAACTTTCTTTTTAAGAATTATAACACTAAAATACTATAATATTATATTCGACTCATAATAATAAATGCATGCAACCTCATAAATACGTTAATATACTAAGGATTATCGATGGCATGAAAACAAAACATAAAATATAATACACATATATCAATTATGGGCGACAATTGAAGGGAATGTACAACAAATGTTATTGGGCGACTCTGGAAATAAAATCAGTGGTGCAGTGACCCTGGTAAATTGTGTTAGAGTTCTTCGTTTTCTATTTGTGTTGTGGGGTATACCATTGTCTGAGAAACAATGCCTATTTTCGTTCCTATAATATTTGTCACTTGTTTGACAATGGGTATATTATAATGTGTTTTATTATATGCACAGTTTCCAAGGTTTAGCATAAGAAGAAAAGGGGGGATGGGCCGGTTTTCTGGACCACTTTCTCCCTCATATTTAGCCCCATTAGTTTTCAGATGTTAAGATGTTTGCTCCATTAGTTAGTTGATTTTAGGACCGTTTGCCCCATTTCTTCGTCAATATTTAGACCTGTCGTGCTAATTAGGTGTCAATTTTTTCCCTGGCGAACGATAGTGAGCCTGTAATGTTGGAAGAATCGGCCTTCGGCCGGGAAATTGTTCTACCGAAAAATGTACAAATTAATCTAGAAGGGGGATACAATGGATGTTTTCTTAAAATTTGATGGAGGTCTAGGGAGGAAACTAGAAAAATACATGCAAAAATCGCCCAAAAAGTGAACCATCTCCCCTTAACAATGACAAATAATTGTACACAGTACGAGACTCGCCACGTAGCACCACTTGTCAATGACTTGTAAGTTATATTGAATGCACCTTGTATTTATCAGAAACGAAAACAACATGCACATTTTGTTCATACATTTCCGTCATATGTGCTTTTTATAATTAATTATATATACATTATATTCAGCCAGTATGCATTACAAATATCATGGAGTATAAGGTGAAATATATTTTAAAACTTGACGAACATCAATTTTAATCTTGTACAATTTTCCTGAATACAATGTTCCTTCATGTTGCTTGAGAGAGGTGGAGGATGCTGGGGATGAAATTAACTCTAAAGAAAACACAGTCACACCACACTCACGCACACACACACACAAACACACACACCTGTACATACATCAAAACAAACAGGTACAAGTAAATATCAAAACACATACATACACTCACATACATCCCATAAACATTCACACACATGTACAAAAACGATAGACATAATGTATACAGACACACCCACTAATTCTCTCTCTCACACTCTCACACTATTATGCACAAACTTGAAAACACACACAAAAACTGAGACATGCCTGAACACCACACACTAACACACAAAACACATAGACAGACACGTTTAGTTTAATAAATATGATCATGGATCCAAGATATTTTTTCATGAGATTGGAAGGAGGAATATTGGTCACACACACACACACACACACACACACACACACACACACACACACCCACACTTGTTCTCACTCTCTCTCACACACACACTCTCATTATCTCTCTATCACACACACACACACACACACACTCTATCTCTCCTGTATCATCTACTGTATGTTTATCCTGTTTCCAGTACACGCTGGAGGCATTCTATACCGTTCTAAATTTCAAACCATTCCTATAACATACAGTATGTTTTTACTCTCACATATTGCATGATAACGTTGGAAGCAACTTGCCAAACTCTGAATTTAGTATTTTAGGAATATAAGCGAGTGTACGGTTAGCCAAATAAGTGGAGTCTCCAATGTCATTTCGTTTTGCTTGCTGGGTGTTGTAGTAATGTCTGTCAGATGTTGAATAGGTTGTGTAAAGATAGGAACTTGTTTGTATATCTCACTCGAAACGATGATTTAATGCTTAGATAGTGTTGACACCAATCATTGATCGAAATATAGTTGGTGCCGCGAATGACATATTTGGCCGACTGTACAAGACTGACAATGACAGATAGGTTTAAATGTATTGATAGCATTGTTCATATTATTCTTGTATGGTTTGTTGTGTGTGGATGAGGGAGACAAAAGGCAAAACTGCCTGTGACGAGTGCCTCCCCCAGAGTTGAAAGAGTGACAGGGCAAAACTAAAGGAATATTCAAGCCAAAATGTCTGGACACAAGGAGTTTGAAGCAAATTAAGCCATAGGATGAGAGGAAGGGGGTATTAATAGGTAATATCATTGGCATTACTCGGGATTATTTGGAGTGAGATAGTTAATTGAGATACTATTACAATTCTATTATCTAGAGGTCCTTCCTAAGATAAATACAATAATTCATTGATATACAGAACTTAATATTATAGACTTAAACGTGTTTTATTTTTAACCAAAAACATATAAAACAATGCAGTTAGTTGTGGTTAAGTTTAATACAATTATTGTCTGGCATAAAAATATAATATAACAAAATTGTAGTAAACTTTAATATAATTTCAATAGAAAACACAAGCCGAACCTATCAGCATATCAGCTATCATAATTATGGATCAAATGAATATATGGGGGTTGTAATGGTTAATACAACTATTAATATAATTTGCACATGTCTTGCAGTCGTCATCTGTTCGTGTTCAGCTTATTCTCTGTATTCTGATATCCTCTGGGTCTACCCCCCACCCCTCCCCGACCCCCATTCTCCACCCCCATCCTCTCTCCCCATCTCTTCAAAGATCGTTACAGCAAAAAGTGTGAGAGAGCAGGTGTGAGGAGAACAGGTAGGACAGGGGCGGCGTGTTGGGCCAAGCCAAGGTGTTATAAGAAGAAGAAAAAAAGAAGAAGATGTTTTAAGGGGAGATTTTAATTTAATGGATTACTAGCACCATTAGTTTTGACATGTTAAGGCGTTCGTCCCATTAGTTTGCGATGTTAAGACATTTCACCCAATTGCAGTCAAATTGATGACCTTTAGTGCCATTTACAGTAGGTGTCGATTTGTTTCCTGTCTAGATATTGTGAGCCTTTAATTTAGGAGGAAGCGTCTTTCGGCCGGGAAATTTTTCTACCGAAACATGTACAAATTTATATCGAAGGGGGGTCTTGGAGGTATTTGTTTAATGTTTGATGGGAGTCTAGGAAGCACACTAAAAATCTGCCCTTAATTCTTCAGCCCCGAGTTATTTTACCCACAACAATTTTCAATAGGATAACCCCTTCTGTACCGGTAATTTGCTTTGCATTATATCCTGGCAACTATTAGATGATTTTGTTCAGCTTAGGTAGGACGTCTCCTCATTAAAAGGCTACATACTATCTCAATGAATAATTTTGGCTACCCTATAACTTTCCCAAGTTTCACAACATTTTATGAATGGAGCTGAAGTCAAATAAGAAAGATGTTGCCGGTACAGAAGAGGTTAAGGCACGGGAATGATCACTGCTCCAAACCAAAAACGACTACATATACAATACTACTATTGCTACTACTACTACTACTACTACTACTACTGCACCCACAGATCACCTACATCAAGAAACCCAAATCCTCAAAGTCGAAGACCATCTGGACATGAGAGGCACTCAATTCCTGGCAGCAGCCTCCACGAACCAAGACCACCCACTAAACTACATGGCAACACACCCACAGACACCAAGAAATATCAAAACAACACCCAGCACACGGTATCACACACAATTATTGTCCTCTCTCCCTCCCTGCCCACCCCGAACCAACTTCCAGAAGCACATCCATACTCATATCTCTCGCCGATCCATCCACTCACTCACAGACAACACGCAGCTGCATGCACGACCTCCCGAAATCCATCCTTCCGAATCCTCCCTTCCTCGCGAGGACAGAGTCCACCTGGCCAGGCTGAGATGCAGACACCATCCAGCTCTCCTGAGCTATCAGAAGAGACTGGATGACTCCGTTGTCGACGCCTGCCCGGGATGTAACACAGCACCCCATACTATTAAACACATCATAGAAGACTGCATTTCACACAACCACTTACGCCAACAACACAATCTACACTCAATGAGAGCTCTGTGGGAAAGCCCGATCGTGGCCATGGCCTTTCTCAGGGACTCGGGGCTGTTCGGCCAGGCAGCTTAGGGAACAACAACAACCACAACTACCACCATACACAACCACAACTACCACCCATTGCCCTCCACCCGTCCCGTGTTGAGTCTGTGGTGATGGCGTGCTGCTGCATGCATAACCTTATGCGAATGAGGTACCCTAATCACCACGCCAACCTAGCGGATGAGGAGGACCCTGAGACGCATGCTATCATCCCTGGGCGTTGGAGGGAGGTGCGGGACATGCTGAATTCCCTCCAGAGACTATCCGGGAATGTCGTGACAGCCCAGGCCAAGAGGCAACGCCAGCACCTCACCGACTACTGCTCATCACCCAGGGGCAGTGTCCCCTGGCAGAACGACCTGATATAAAGGTATGTATCCATATGTTGCCATTGCTTTCATTAATATTTTTGTAGTTTACATATTTATATTATGTTGTTAATCATGTTCTAAATCAATTCAACCTCATTAATATATATTCTCTATTTGTTATTCGCTTTTTTATAAAGTCTCATATATTTTGGTGTTCACCTTTTCCTATGTCGTTTCATAATGTTTAATATATTATATTTAATTTATATCTTTTATTTATTTATATTTCATGTTGGATATAAATCTGTATATTATTATTTGTCATCATATATCCTTTGCATATATTCCACATAAATAGTTATATTAATAACAATATTATTCCAGAAACCTATTTCATTCATATTATATGGTATTTGTTCTCTCTTCATTATTGATGTTAATATCAATATTATTTATAACACAACTTGAATTCATATTAACTTATATTTTTTCTCTGTTGACAAGTCATTTCCATGTTTATAAAAGGAACCTTTGTTGAGAATTTTAACAGATAAACTCTAATAATATATTTTGGATCCAAAACAACAGCTGGAGGCACATAGTTTATTTTCTTCAGAAACATAGATATATAGCATGTTAATATATAGCCGAAAGTAATATAGTATGTAAATATATAGCAGAAAGTATAGAAATAATAAGAGATATACATTTTATGTGTAGACATAGTATTACATATATTCGTCATTCCCATCACTGGGGGGTTTATGACTTTATTATTATACACAAAGGTTTCACACATTTTCGTCATCCCCAGGCCTGGGGGTGTTGACTTGGGTGTTCAACCTTGTTTATAGGAAGTTCCCTGGTGTTGGCGGCCTACTAGTAGCTGGGCTTGAGGGAACCGGTGTTGCAATGTTGGCGCCATGTATAGGGGTAAGCGACCCCGCCCACCATTCATGTATATGTGCAGGAGACCTGAATGGCGTACCCGCCATCAGCTCTGAGAATGTGGGGCTTGTGAAGGCTGCTGGCATGCGTGACGGTCCTGGCTGGGGTTGCATCTGTGGTGGTGTGGTGTGCAACTGCGGGGGGCCTGGTGGTGTGGTGTGCAACTGCGGGGGGCCTGGTGGTGTGGTGTGCAACTGCGGGGGGTTTGCTGGTATCGCCATCTGGGGTGACGTGGAGAGGGTGACCTCATCCCTGGCCTGAAGGACTTGCTGCATTATCCTCCGTGACAATACCTCCCCTACAGCATCAGGGAGCCTCTCGAGCTGCTGCTCCAAGTACCCCACGAACTGTCCATACTTGGTCTCCTTCCCAGCCAGGGATGTCACCAGGCGTGACATGTCCTCCCGCATCGCCTCCCGCGTCGCACTCAGCTGTAGAAACAAGAGTATGCATGTTAAACACCTTTTGTACTTATAAAATAATACATACATGTCATGGTAAGTTATGATAATAACCTTTTTATGTTTTTCTCCCCCGGATGCATATGTCTTCCTCTACAGGAATTGTTTGCGGTTTGCAGCGTACACGAACATAGGATTTATATAATACTCTTGTAATGACTAATATACTCTCGTAATGACATATGATAAATGTTTTCATATTTACCTCCACAGGTGAGACTGCCTCTACAGACTTCCGCCGCTTGTTCTGGCTGCTGGACCTGGCAGTGGGAGTTGTGTTGGTTGGAGGGGGCATGGCAGTGTCCTCTCCATCACTCTCCTCATCGCCAATCACCTCCACATTCCCATCCGGCGAGACATCCACGGTCGGGTTTGGAAACTGAAACACAAAAACATTAATATATCCTATATAAATAAGACCTTTAACCTATTTTAGTATACTTAAATATATGTACCTTGACAATATAAATAAATATAAGAAAATACACTTCATGTTTACATGAAGCCTTCCATTATAAATGTATGAATTCAAGTATATATGCACAAGATAAGCATGATATTAACAGCCATGAATTAATATATGTATAAAATGATATATATATATGCACAAGATAAGCATGTTATTAACAGACATTAATAGCCTAGGTATACATGGTTAAATAATATTTTCCAAATGTGATATCGAACAGTTCTTTAAGTATATATTGTTTTCACACATATTAGGTATGTTTATATTAGTTCTAACCTTAGCTGTGACCTTGGTCTTTACACGGGAGATGTGCCCTTTGAGGAAGGCAAACTTCTGCATGATCCAGGTGTCCCTCTCTGATAGTGGCTTGCCCTCGAATGTCCCAGGTGTTCCAGATCCACTCTTCATATCGCTCAGCTTTGAGTACCTGGACCGCATGTTCCGGACCCAATGGGCCAGATTATCGCCTGTGTAAATAGTGATATTTATTAAGAAAGGCCTCTTTATATATATGATTTATATCCGTAATTTAACAGGCCAAACATGGATTGATAATACATTATTAGTTAATGCTGTTAAATACAAACGTAGAGTAGGGATGTATATGATACTAGCAACACACATACATATATGCCAATTTAGCAAACTTTAATATAATAGTATTTATGTATCTCACGTATATAATACATGGAATCAAACCAAGAACACAACAGCAAGGTATTCAATCACTTATTACAATTAATATATCATGGTGCATGTTTGGTTGTGGGTACTTACCTGTGACATTAACACCCAGTGTAGCAGCCTTCTCGTCGTAGGCACAGAGTTTCCTGCGCGTATCTTTGTAGGCCTTGCTACGCTTCATATAAAACATGGGGGTGTCCTTCACTCACTCGGCCAGCATGTCCTCAGTCTCGTCGCTCAAGATCACCCTTGTCAACTTATTTTTCTTAATGGCGCCATAACGAACAGGGCCCGCGTTGCCAGGGGGGTCAGGGGTATCATTATCACTGTCACTGAGGCTACCTTGGGTGTCCTGACTGGTCTGAGTATCCTGACTGGTCTGAGTATCCTGGCTGTCGTCATCTTCAATATCTCCATCAAACACGTCCATTTCCTCATGTCCACTGGGCTGGCTGTCCGGCACAATTTCATCAGAGTCGTCCAACTCTTGCGACGCAACAGGCCTCCTGGCAGGGGGTGCGATGCGGGGTTGTTCGGGAGGTGTAGCCTTGCCTTTCTTCACAACACCATCACCACCCTTCCGAGACTTGGTGGCCCCCACCTTCTCCTTGGGCAAAGGCATGGTGCCCTACCACGCTGCCCTACCAGCGTGGTAGGGCAGGCAGGTAGGGCAGCGTGGTAGGGCAGGCAGCGTGGTAGGGCAGCGTGGGTCGATGTGCGGCACGGGTCAATGGGTCCTTGCTGGGGTCACGGTGGAGAGTGGAGGAGGCACCGCGGGCAGTCCCTTTTTATAGGGGGTGTTGACGCGATGGTGCCACCTACTCGCGCGGTGTTGCCAGCAGTCGCACACCACTCGCGTAGACTCACGTTGGTTTCACCGATACTCGCGTAGACTCACGTTGGTTTCGCATAGACTAGCGTTAATATCGCGTAAACTCGTGTTTGTTTCGCATAGACTCGCCACACATATTGTGAAATCCAGACCACCACGTGGGTACTCTCGTTTTTTTTTTTTTTTTTTTTTTTTTTTAAGAGACAATGAACGGAGTAAGGAAAAACACAGATAAAACAAAAAGGTCCATGTGCCTAAAGGCATCCTCCATTCATAAAATGTTTGTAACAACTGGATTTAAACATTTGTAGATTGCAAGTTTGTGGAAAGCAATTCGAGGGAAGTGAATTCCAAAGAGTAGTAGCTCTGGGGATAAATGAATTATGATAAGCAGAAGTTCTGCATTGTGGAGGAGAAATTGTAAATTCATGGGCGCTCTCAGCTGCCCTAGTTCTACGGGGAAAGATGTGGAGAGGCGGCACAATTGAAGCAAGTTCCTCGGAACAATTGCTGTGAAAATATCTGTAGAATAATGCAAGGGATGCAACGTTTCTTCGTATGGATAATGTAGGAAGGTCCTGTGTGATTGCAGGGTTATTGATTAATCTAATAGCTTTATTTTGAATTTTGTCCAACTGCCTCAATGCAACCACTCCACTTCCACCCCACAGAGGTGAACAGTAATCCATCTGAGAATGCACATGACTACGCGTGTTACACTCGCGTTACCCCGTGTTAACTCGCGTTAGGGTCGTGTTGACTCCTGTTAAACTCGCCTTTGGCAATATTGGTTTACATATAGTGTTGACTCCTGTTGTACTCATGTAGACTCACGTAGACCCGCTTGGACTCGTGTAGACTCGTGATCATTAAATTTCTAAATAGTACAACGCGAGTGTCACGCGAGTCTACAGGAGTGTCACACGAGTCTACAGGAGTTTACGCGAGTCTATGCGAGTCTACGCGACTCTATGCGAGTTGGCGTCCTACTCCCACTTGACTCTCCAAATTTCATGTCTTTTTGAAATTTTTGGCCGCGTTCGCGAGTGTACGCGGTGCAGCGTGAGTCCACGCGAGTCTGTGCGAGTGTCGGCGAATTTGGGATGATCATTGGCGAGTGCAAAAATGTTATCACTCGCGTTGGAGTTGCGCTCCGAGTCGCCAATGTGTGAACCTTGCTTTAAGCTACACCAAATCGTTTAAATATATCTAGAATACAATATAACAGACGTCGCCGGTACAGAAGAGGCTAAAAGATAGAAAAAGAAGCAAGGACAGGAAAACGAAAACTATACAGTATATTAGAACAGCAAAAGCTCCCTGCCTCCCCTGACCTGAGACTTCTTATACTGGTAGTGGAGAGAGGGTGGAGGCTGTGGTGGAAGGCAGATGGAGGAGGAGGAGTGGTGTAGGTTATGGTGGAAGGCAGATGGAGGAGGAGTGGTGTAGGGCAGATAGAGGAGAAGGACGGGTGGAGGAGGAACAGTGGTGAAGGGCAGATTGAGAAGAGGGAATGGTGGAGGTGGAGCATTTATGGAGATGGAGGAGTGGTGTAGGGCAGATGGAGGAGAGGGTGTGGTAGAGGTTGTGGTTGAAGGGCGATGGAGAAGAGAGTGTGGTTACTGAGGAGTGATGGGAGGTTGTGGTGGAGTAGTGGAGGAGAGGTATTGTACAAGAGGGGTGGTAAAGCTATGGTTGTTATCGCAGAGGTAATGGAGGACGAACATTAAAAAACATAAAGGTGAGCTCCAGGGATTCAAACTACTATGTCCATTGTGATCTGCTTGGTTTTAGGGATATGGTAATAAAGAACTGTCAGCAATGTATTCTAGCAAGCTTGAACTATAGCTTATGTAAAATATGTTATGTGGCGATAGCTGGTCGCCATGGCAACCAGAGTATAGTCCCTTGTCATAGTGTGCAATTGTGGGCTAGCACAACACTGGCGATTGTGTAAGAATATGAAATATTATGGATGAGAGAGGCTCTGCAAACCTCATCATCGTGTGTTGAGTAGCATTTGACATTACCACAGTCTGAACATGGGATTATGATTTGTATATTAAAAAAAAAAAACGATACTTAAAAGAAGAAAATAGACCACAGGAGCGACTCACTCTAACTTTGCCCCAGGATAAGTACCCAAAACAAGGCTTGTATACAGTGTATATATAGCCTACTGTTGGAGAGATGGAATTTTGTCTTGGTGTGCAACAAATCTTCAGGACCTTGTACGATCTGTTGTCAGATTCATTATTGAATTGAAGGGTTGGAAAGTTGGCGATCGCTGAGATTGAAAAGGATAACAGATGTAAGAAATAGTTGGATGAGAAAGATAGTGATGATGAGATACTAAGGATGATAATATTATATTACGGTCTTTAACCTCGAATATAAGTGCGTTATGGAAATGTTGAATTATCATATGGACGATTAACTATCAAAATAGATATATTATTTCGGTGTATATATTTTGAGAATACAACATTTGAAGGAGAATACGCAGGCATAATGTTGATAAGAAAGGCGGAATTAAATTCTGACATTTTTACGGTACATAATTAAATATGACGTCAGATCGTAATGTGTGAGAAATGGAGCGGAACCGCAGTAGTTGCACAGATTAACACAGTATATTCGTGTTCTATCTTCCTATTATTTATATGTGCATACTTTTTCTACTCTATTATTCCCCATGTGTTACCCATTAGTCTATGTTTAAGATCTAACAGTTCCTCTGTGATCATTCCAATTGTTTACTATTGTTTGCATGAGCTTATTTTCTTCAAGTGTTATTAGTTTGCAAATAAATGTCTGTTGGAGGCACACAATTCTAAATTATTTTTGTTGATTACTTTAGCAACTTGACAAGTAAACTCGGCACACAACTATGATAAACACAAAGTAAACCACAATGAATACAATACCCAGCTCACTTACCAGAAACGCAAAGTAATAATGGTGTTAGTTCGCAAAAAATACTTGCATTTATTATTAAACTTACCAACCTGTTCCAGGCTTTACGTATTATCCAATCAAAATCCTCACGAGTAAATCAAGGTGTGCAATATTGTTTTGTTAATACCCGAATGTTCAATTATCGTTTTGTTATAGATTACCTCTCTGTCGGTGCTGTATAAGTCCAGCTGACAGTTATTGTTTATATATATACCCATTATATGGCAATGAATCCGACGTGATAAGCCAATAAATATAAATGTGTTATCGAGTCAGTCCGGGTGTCATTAAACTGCATTTGTAAATCTAAATTCATTTTAGCTGTAACAAGCATGTAATGTTTTCCACCAGCATTATTGTAATTTAGGAAGGTTAATGATAACTAATGAATACGAATCAATATATTAGAGGCCTGGTTTGACTTGGCTATATTATTGTTAACCCGTCCAATCCCAGCGACGGCTATAGACATCACTAGATAAGTAACTCCCCAGTCCCAGTGACAGTTATAGCTGTCAGTAATGTACTTGTCTTGTAACTGCCTGAACAAGGCTAATTGTAATGTTTTTTTTTTTTTTTTTTTTAAAGTCTTAAAAAAAAAAAAAAGGAGGTGATAGATCCATTCTTGCATAATCTCTTGAGGTGAAAAGGTGGTCTCTCCTGTCATTTTGGTCACATTGCTTGGGACTACTGGGGACTTTTATTACTGTATTCTACGGTACAGTACAGGTTAATATCTTCAGCACCGTAATGTCTTTTTACCTTTCATTCTTGCTAAATGAGATTATTATATGCAGTTAAAGAAGGGCCTGTGTTACTAAGAGGTATTATTGAGATCGCGTTTATCCATTTCAATCGCATTGGTATATTACAAACTAAAGAAAATTATCTACTGGCAACAGGAATATGATGAATTACTTGTGGCGGTGAAAGGGTAAATAATTAAGTGATATCCTACTTAATTAACCCCTTCCGTACCAGCGAAGTATTTTATTTTTGTTCTATCTGTAGAAGATTTTGTGCAGTTTATTTAAGAAGGATGTGCGGTAGTAGAAATGGTTAAGCGAGATCGTTTGAAGCCTTTTAATTGCTGGAGACCCCTTTCAAACTGAATTTAATCGTCTAATACTAGCCAGAATCAAGTTAAAAGGACGTCGCCGGTTAAGGAGAGATTTATAGTGTCCTCGCTAGACCTCCATCAAGATCCAAAAATATCCCCAAGACCTCCCTTCGAGATTAATGTGAGCATTGTCCTGGCCAAAGGCTGGTTCCTCGTAAATAACAGGCTCGCGAGGAAAAAATCGACCCCTTATTGGCACGAAAGAACTTTAAAATGACATAAATGGGTCGAAAGATCTTAAAATCGCCAAATTAATGGGACTTACGTCTTAAACTATAAAAAACGTAATGGGGACTGAACATGAGGGAGAAGGAGGTTCAGAAGAATACCCCTTAAGTAAACATCTCCCTTTAATTCCTTTGGCACAAGTCCACCGACATACCATAATACCACACTGGCAGGAGGAGGAGGGGTCACAAAGAGGGAAGAGAGATCAAGGAAGAAGGAGGAAGGGAAGGAATATGAGTGAAAAGAGAGATGAGGAGACAGGAGTAGAAAAATATAAGAAGAGATGTGACGAAGAAAAAGGAGAAGAAGAGAACAAAGAAGAAAGACGACGAAAACATAGACACAATGGAGGAAGAAGAAGAGAAGGAACATTATGATGAAAAGTATGTAGAACAGAAGTAAACAAAGACAGATGGAGGAATAAGTGGACGAAGGAGATAAATCTGCTCTATTCCTCCCACTGCCATTCCTGAGCATTATTGTTCATATGTGTTACTGTATTTTCCCTCTCTCTCTCTCTCTCTGGCCAAATTTTGGTGTTCTCTGTGTTGTCAATAGCAACTAAACTGAAAGTAGACAACTTGTAGTAGGTGGCTTAATTATCATGAAACCTCAATTTAAAATATATCTGGCAAGAGCTGTCATTGAAAGGTTCTACAAAACTGACCTAATATATACAGTAGTTGTAATAGTACTTTTCGATCTTGTGGAAGTGGTTGTGGTTAGCTTTATAGTCGTATAATCAAGTTTTATAGAATTATCCATACTTCATAACTTCAAATGATTTACCCATCTTGACATAACAAATCAGAACAATTAAACACAATATAAACAGAGCGGCTAGGAACATTATTATCATATTACTCGAGAGAAAACCAAAGAAACAATTACGAATATAAGGACATTTTTTGTAACTTGACTGTACTCTCTGACCATGTAATATAATTGTTGACTGTAATGATAGCTTCACAGAATGTTTTGTTGTTGTTGTTATTATGTTCGGAGTTGTTACGAAAGGGATGCATCGGGTTGCAACTCCAACTACTGGTGTTAAAAATATAATTTTATTTTATTGACAGTTGTGTGGCAATGCATACCAATCGAAGACAAGATAATACCTGATGTAAGGGACATAGACTGACGGAACTATTTGGGAAGGAGAGTTAACTGAAGAGGAAAAATAAATAATTTATCTTTTGAAAAGGCGGGAGAGTGGAAAACAAATATAAACATCAACTAATATGATGAAATATACATTGTAAACTAAAGCCGGTCAGTCAGCTAGTAGCCAGCCCTTACTCCCACAAGGGGTAGGGAGGATCAGCAACAGACTCGAGGAAGGAAATAGAGGTGACAGGAGAAGAATACATAACAATTCGTCCACAAAAAGCAAGCACACAAGCATTCAGAAGCACCAATCACTCATCAGCCCCCGAAATCAATGGCTACATCTCAGATGTTAAATGCAATATTAATTGGCAGAATTGTATTATTACACTTACTCCATACCTGTCAGCATATGAACGGCTGACAATCCTGTTAGTTTATGACAACAATACAGTTATAGGTGGTTGCATTTTTATATTTATGTTTATCAATATTATCAATATTTTTATTTGGAGGTGTCATGAGAGTTTCCGATCACAAGATACATAATAGTGTGGTAATATAAATCTTATGATCAATTGTTTATTATACAGAACGAAGTTACTGGAATGGAGAAATATTGAAAGTAGTTGAATTAGTTCAAACCCTCCCGCCAAGCTAAGGTATTTGGGTCTATTCTGACGAAAATCGTCATATGTAACATATACTGTATATAACTATTACTTATCCATATGTGCCTATATTGCTTTTAATATGAACATATGAACATTTAAGAACAATAAAAACAAAAGTGGGAATAGCATTTGGAGGGTGAAGATGTATTATTGCCGCAAGGTCGTATCATGAGGCGACATATATCCACCCTCTACCAGCTCCGAAGCAACACTGAGGCCTTACACTAGAGGTATCTGTGTTGCAAGGATCTCTAGCTGACTCAACCGTGTTAAAGAGACCAGGAGGGGGAAATTTGTGCCGAAAATTACCCAATAAAAGCGAGAATAAGAGGAAAATTTGATGATGATAAAGGGGGGGGGGAGTTGTGACACATATGCAGGAGTGGTAGAAAGTAATGGAAGGGAATTATCTCAACTAATCACAAATTGCTTTGTTTTGAGTGCCACTGTGGTGTTTTCTAATTTTATTTTATGCTCAGGATCTATTGAAGACGGTCGCAGTGCACCAGAAAAACCTCTATTGAGGACGATTACAATTTATCGGTTAAAATCCTGTAAATTGCCATGGCTTTCGGGAATGTCTCCCGCATGCAATGGGTTAAGTTACAGGAAGCATATTATTTTGGGGCGTTGATATTGATACAAAAGCTTAATTCGGAAGTTGGATGAATTTATAAACAAACAAAAATCTCTCAGTTACAGCAAGAACGCTATTTCAGTTGGCTGCATTCTCTAATTCTTCCGTTGCTTGTTGCAGCTATTATATACCGTAATCCGCCACTGATTGCAACATTCAACATTTCGACTGACACATACTGCAATATATCGCATGTATTGTTGGGGATATGCTTCATACTGAAGCATAGTTAAAAATAAAATATACACAGGGATAAACAATAGTCTGTGTAACTGATTCTGGATAGTTAGTGGCCTTGTATTTTTGATGGTGTAATGGTAGAGTGTTTAAGGTCTGCATGTGGTAACCCAGGTTCGAATCCCGGGAAAATCACAAGCTTAATTTAATTGGGAGGTGTTTGGTGTTGGGAGTGACATTGATAGATTAGATGATTCTATGTTGATTTTTCTTTGAGTTGTACTAAACTGTGAACTAGTCAACGTTGAAATTTGACAAAGGGTTTCAGAATTATTAGTCAACAGTCTATATCTGTGAAGGCTGAACGAATTTCAAAACTAGTCTAGATTGACATGTATTGGTCTACCAACCAACACCTAGAGCGGAAGCGTACCTTAGTTGGTAAATATATTAAGGGGGTACAGGCATATTTATTTGCTTATTTATTTATACAATTTATATATATTTGTTTTTAGTTTCCTCCCTAGACCTCCATATATATATATATATATATATAAACCTCAGTCGTAACAAATGGCGACCTTACCTAGGATTTGGTGAACCTACATTTATTAGCAGGGAACATTTGTTGTTTTGGGGAATATTTTGCGGGGATCAGCAAGAATATTTTTGTTTTGCAACATAGTATAGCCCTTGAGTATTTCCGAGAGTTTTTGTGTGTATATTGAGGTATAAGAGTTTGGGGTGCTTCTTTTCTGAATATTGAGGTGGGAAATTTTTGTGAGCATCATGTCTTATACCGGATCAGAGGAGAATGGAGACACAGTACGTCATGTCGAAACTGAGGAACAGCAGCATGATGAAATGGTTAATCAGGTGAACTGTGAGGAGGATGCTAGGATATTTTTGCAATGGCCTGTTACTGCCGAGCGGTTGGAGGGTGTGAATCGGTACGGTCTTCAATGCCTGGCCACAGCTATCGGTCATGCGGTTACTAGCAGCATGACCAGGGATAACTTGATAACGTGTGTACTGGGCAGGGTGACTGGTGAGCGAGATGGGTTGAGTGCTCAGAGCCCTTCGGCCATGCATCCCCTACACTCGACTCCCAGCCATCCCAGTAGTTTGCCGACCCCGGGTACGCTTCAGCAGTTGGGTGGTGACTGGCAGGGTGGGTTGCCCCTGGGGGGACCACCGGTAATTTCAAACATTGTAGCACCTTCACCTCCTCAAGGGTTATCTCCAGAATTATTGCTTCAGCTCGAATTAGCTATGATCGAAGAGAGAAAATGTCAGCTTCAGCTTCAGCATCAGCAGCAACAAAGGACATGTGAGCTTCAGCAGCAATTAGAATTAGCCAAGATAGATGAGAGAAAAACTATCAGTCAGCAGCACATAGAGCTAGCAAAAATCCAAGCTGACTTAGAGTCGACTAGGTACTGTGCCGACATGGACGTAGAGAAGTCGCGAGTAGAGACGACGGGACAGCGACTTGGGCTGGTAACCGTGTTCATGATCAATCTCTCTCGCACTTATTGAAACTGGTTCCGGTGTTTGATGAGAGTGGTGTAACAGAATTTTTCGCACGCTTTGAGAAGAAGTGCCAGGAACACCAGTGGCCAGAGAATAAATGGGCAGCACTTGTATCCTCTAGATTAATAGGCAAGGGTCTTAAAGCCTACGATGCGTTACCTTTGGAGTCATGTATTGTGTATGAGGATCTCAAGGAGGCTGTCCTGAGGGCTTACGAACTGCAACCAGAAACGTACCGTTTGAAGTTCCGGGGTGTAACTAAGGGAAGAGATAGCACCTTTTTGGAACACGCCCGGGACTTGTCCGATGCTATGGGGAACTGGCTCTGATCTGAGAAGGTAACAACGTTTGATGGAGTTAAGCAGTTGATGATGTTGGAGCAGTTCTTTAAGAGCACGGGCAGTGATCTAACTTTGAAATTAAAGGAGAAAAACCCAAGAACTCTAGTCGAAGCAGCAGAAATGGCTGATCGACGGCTGTCGTTGATTCGGGGTTGCGGGTCCTCACAGAAGTACGATGCAAGTGCTAGGGACCGTTATCCTCCCCCTCCCCGTAGCAATGACACATTTAAACAGAAGAGCCATGAAACTATAACTGAATCCAAACCTTACACCACACCGTATGTGAAAGTCAGGGGTCTTTTACATCACAGTATAAGCCGAAACCGAAATTTATGTGTTTTAGTCGCCACCAGGAGGGTCATAAGGCAAATGAGTGCCCTAGTCGACCTCCTCCGGCAGCCGTGTCTTTTGCTCACGGCATTGGAGTGTTCAAGAGGACATCGGAGTTTGTTAGAGGCATTTCTTCCGAGGTAAATACACTGCCAGTGCAGAAGGATCCGGAAGGCTTATTCCCTGTCCGTGATGCCTTTAGTGACCACAGGGGACTCGGTTGTGTGGAGTGGGGGGGTACAAGACATGAGGTGAGAATTTTGCGTGACACTGGGGCATCGCAAACACTGTTGAGAAATTTCACTGGTAAACCTGTCAATACGGCGCGGGTGGTTGTCGTTCAGGGAGTTAATGCGACAAGGTCATACCCGCTTGTAAGAATGAAGATGGAAGTTGATGGTGTGACTCGTGACCTGGATGTAGGAATTGTGGAGAAGTTACCTGTTGGGGGCGTCGACCTCCTTCTCGGCAACGACTTTGCGGGACCTACTTCTGAGGCTCCACCCTTGGTCGTTGCCGAGAAGCCGGCCGACGTGAGTAGGGAGGAGCAGGAGTGGGTTGAGAAGTGTCCGGTGCAGCCTATGGCGTGTGTTGTCACCGGAGATCCTGCATCCAGGGAGTCACATTCTGGTCAACAATCTTTAGATCAGCGGAGGAAGGGTACCGAGAAGGGGTTGAAAGTTGATGCGGTTGAGAGTTTAGTATCAACGGACCTTCTCGGGGACTAATTATTAGGACCACATTTCGAGTCTGGAGAAGACCCAGTAACTGTTCCTGAAAAGGCAGAGGATGGGCTTAAAAAGACGAATGAGTTGAAGGAGGACAGTGATGCACAGTCGGGAGATGTAGCAACAAGGTACCCTGACGCGTACCCTATGAGAAATGGGTCGGCGAAGACGGTGGTCTGAAACTTGCTAGTGTATTTTTCCCGGTATGGTTACCCGCAGGGGATTCAGTCAGTCCAGGGACCCAACTTCACTTCTAGCCTCTTTGTTCAAGCAATGCCGCAGCATGGGATTGTTGGGGTTGTGTCATCTGCATATCATCCGGAGAGCCAGGGTGTGTTAGAGCGATGGCAATCAGCCTTGAAATCTGTGCTTCGTTGTTGTTGCTTTGAGAGTGGGAAGGATTGGGATCTTGGCCTGCCATGTGTTTTGTTTGCTGTGCGGGAGGTACCTGGGGAGAGTTTGGGATTCAGCCCTAATGAGCTCGTCTTTGGACACCGTGTCAGAGGGCCTCTCCATATGGTTGAAGAAGTATGGGAGGGCGCAGAAAAACCTTGTTCTATGCTCAAGTGTGTCCTCGACAGTCGAGAGCGGATGTTGCGCAGTCTGGAGTTGGCTGGCCGTAATTTGACTAGCTCTCAGGCCCTCAGGAAGGACAGGTACGACCTCAAGGTTGAACTCAGGGAGTTGCACGTGGGTCAGGAGGTGTTGATTCTACTGCCCCTTGTAGGTCACCCCTTATCCGCGAAGTACGCTGGTCCTTATAGGGTGGTGGAGGAGCTATCAGACCTGGATTACTTGGTAGCCACTCCAGACAGACGGAAGCGCAATCAGTTATGTCATGTTAATCTCGTGAAGGGGTATGGGAGGCACCCCCCTGAGCCTCTCACTGTGCCTGTGATGACGTTTGGCAGTCAAGGTGAAGAAGGAGAACGGGACAGTCAGGCCTGAGTGTGAGAAGGCGTTTAGAGAAGTAAAACACCTGTTGTGCACTCACCCGATCCTCAGGGCCCCTGACTTTAGCCTACCTTTCCAACTAGCAACGGATGCTAGTGGTGTGGGGGCTGGTGCCATCCTTGTGAAAAAGGACGATGATGGGCTGGAGCATCCTGTTAGTTTCTGCTCGGAGAAGTACAATTCGGCCCAGGGGAGCTGCTCTGTTGTCGAGGAGGAGCTGCTGGCGGTTGTGCTTGCGCTGGGGCATTTCGAGGTCTATGTTCCAGCCTATGGTCCGGTCGTTGTAGTTTACACAGATCATCACCCTCTCAAGTTCTTGGACCAGTTTCACAATCGGAATATGAGGCTGACCAGGTGGTTGCTAAGGTTACTGGTATATAACCTGGACATACGCCATATTGCCGGTTGTGACAACGTGGTTGCAGATGGTCGTTCGAGGGTAGATGATCCTGGGTAGATTAACACACGGATAGCCTCCTGCTTTAGTTTGAATAGTATTTTGCGCTTGGTGCTTGTTGGCTCGCGGTTGTAGCCCAGCGTATTGGGTCGTAAAGCAGGAGTTGAGCGTTTGGTATAGAAGAAAAAACTAGGCTTGCCCCTATAGTGCAGCCGAAATAAAAAACTTAAAAACATAAAAAAAAAAAAAAAAAAAAAAAAATCTTTCTTTGATAGTTGAATTTGTTCAGTATGTTATAGCAGTAATTCTGAGTTGCACTCCTCTCAAAATGCTGGCGCAGGGAAGCTCACTCTTGAGGAGCATAACTACGTATGATTTAAACTATTGTGTTGGGGAGGGTTATAATTTTGTAAAATGTTTTGTTGAAGAACTGTGCCAGATATTTTACTGCCGCTGGGTGATGGGAAGTAGAGATATAGCATGGGTTCTAACCATCAGATTTATGTGAGCCTTGGGCCTCTGAGATTTTTTTTTGGGGGGGTGTGACGTTAACCACTCCGTTAGAACCGCATGGCTTGTCCTACAGTGACTCGCTAGGATCGCCAGGACAGTGGATGTGGCTACAGTTTATGTATTAAGGTGTGCTTTATTTCATATGAAAGCTCGTGTCATGGGCAGTCCAGAAAGGCTCTTTGTTTTCACCCATGTCAAGGCTTTATATATTTAATTGTAAATTATATGTTTTATCCTTAACTAGTAATGATAGGATCAGAGAGAGAGAGAGAGTAGAACAGAGTGAGAGGGGGCGCGTAGTGTTTTGCTATACTCGATGACATCATAGCTGGCCTCGTGGGGATTGGTTGAGGGAGTTCTTTACCATGCTTGGTGACGTAATGTTTTGCTAGCTGCTTTGGTAGTGGTTAGAGGACTTGTTACCGCTTTTTTCCCACGCGGCTCGACCTAGTGCTAGTATATATACAGGTCCCTCGCCCCTCTCTCCCTCAGATCTGGTTTCTAGAACGCATCCCTCTATCATTTGATACCTGTCCCCCGCTCTGCACCTGAGAATCTTTTCCTCTGCCTATCTCTCTCATTTTCCATACCTTTCACCACCTTTTATTCATATTATCTCCCCTCTGGTTAACTCTGCATAATCAGCTTCATGCTGGCCAGTTGTATTGTGCGTTAAGGTCTGATATAACCCATGTATGTTAGTGTTAAGATAAGTTGATCACGAAGCATTGGTTGCCATTCATATTGTTTAGTACCGCTTCCTGTAATTATTAGTGTTCTGCTGGATTAGATAATGCTAGACTAGGAGTCTGATATTATAAGGTATTGTTTCCTATGAGTGCTGGCTTTAGTTAAAAGCTGCACGACATACCTGAGAACTGGAGTTGATTGAGTAAATTCTAGTCTGTGTGCCATTGAGAGTAGAGCATGCACGAATGAGGGCTTTTTGCCTATACCATTCTGCACTGTTCTAAGCTCGTTGTTTGTCTTTGAGGTACGCCAGGAGAACGCTTAATACTTCGGTATTAAGGTTTATCAAGAGAGCTACCCTTCCCTATAACGTAATATTTGACGCACAGACTTGAGATTTGCACTAGGCTATGCGGCATGCCATGCGCACCAGTATCTCATATCATTGACTCTAGCTAGACTTTATCAATCATAGTAGACATTAAGTATATTAAACCAAGTACTCTTTTTATGCATACCCATTTATGATTACACAAGCATTTCGCAGCCTAGTTTGATGTATTGAGACACAAACGACTTAGGCTCTTTTTGTTGATAGGAATACTGCATTGTTGTGGCGATCATTATTATTGTTGTAGTGTTTAGGATATTCTTGGCTCCGACGGCATTATATATTCTGCCTTTTTGTGTGCATAGCCTGCACGAGCATTGTTCCGCTGCCTGCCTTTTTGGGTTCCATTTCCGATACGAGCATCTTTATAGCATCTAACATTTAAAGAAGATTCCTTGTTAGTGTTGAAGGACTTTAGTGCACTTTCTTTCATGCAGGAGTGCCTGACATTTATTGATTAAAGTAACGTAAGCTGTAACTTCTCTTACCACCTTACTTTGCATACCATAACCAAGCACCTTCGGTTATAGGTAGTAATAGGCTGTTTTCACATAGCATTAAGCCTAGAGTAGACGCACATTTATTGAGTTTGATAGCCTATTATTGCATATAGAACTCGGAGAGTATTTGTGTTCTTTGTTCACTGGGAATATACATCAGAGGTTGGATCTAGCGCTTTCCGTTGTAGCATTTATGCCATTACTAGTCCAATGAATAAGAGCCCTGATATATTTAAACCCCAGTCGTAACACCTACGTGAACAGAGCATAGTATCAAGAATCTGTGTATAAATTAACTCACTCGAACTAGACATAGTCATAATTTATAAAAAGGAAAACAATACGAAAACTTGATAGGCAAAGAAACACAGTACGATAATGTTGAAGCAATACACAAATTATATATATACATGAAGTACACAGCAGTTGGAGGGAAAGTAAATACACAGCCATATGAAAACGAAATAAGTCTTTCCCCAACTGGTCTCCCACAGTAATTGCAACATTGAATCCTTTCACTGTCATCTAATATCCGCCTGTTGGGGGAACCTGTTTGATATCACTACACTCAAACACATGTTATCAAAGCAGAGTCAATAATTGGCATGGTTCTCTTATTTTAGGTTAATTTGCTACCTTCCGACATATTGTGGCTTGCTATTATATATGTTTGGCTCTAGTTAACTTTTAAATTACTCAATATTTACCAAATTAATTGCAGTCAGGTATTCAAAGTCCTGGATGATGTTTGACCATCGCTGCCCCGATTTAACCAACATGTATTGATTTAACTATCATATTTATCTGTGCATGAAACAACTATTTATTATTTACCGCTTCTGACAAAAGTTCGTGAACTCATGCGATGTCTATTATGCAAATATATCAGTTTAGATTGATGTTCAAATAAAGTCAGCTATATGTATTAAATAAATAATATGTATTAAATAATATAAAGATAATTTGATCTGAATATCAATCCAAAGGAATGTATATGCATAAAGAAAAGCTCAAGAGTTAACGGACATTTGTCAGTAGATGTACATGGCCAAACCTTCTTGGGTTATTTCTATGTATGACCCTGTCTCTGATAAGATAATTGGACATATTCCGTGCCATTTAATATTGCGTTATGCTGGTGGGAAGTGTTTGTTGTTGTTGTACAGAAAATAACAATAGTCAAATACTGTTCATTAATCGTCTGGCAGAGTTATTATGTTTATTTGTTTTCTAGTGTTCAACTTATTTGTTACTTACATTTTAACATGTAAGTACTGTCAACAAATGTGTCAAGGTTTTCAAAAATATGTTGATAGTCAAAAGTCAGTCAATACCTCTTTAGGCTGGTTGGAGTTTGAGCATCACTGACGACCCACATTAGTAAAAATGTACATTAACTTTGGACTAACCAATACATACGGTAGGCCAGAGATTGTAACCCCTAACCTCTGTAACTAAAAAAGTGCTAAATCAAACAAGCTGTAAGTTTTCACACCTTTTCATTGGCTGGCACTTCTCAAATGGTAGGTATATTAGCTTGATTACTCTATTCAATTCTGAGTTATATAAATAGTAGTCATGATGTTTGGCCTACTTAAAATTAATAGAATAGAGTTTAATTATCGATTACGGGCACTAATAGCAACATTAAAGGGATATGGGTCAGTTTTCTGACCCCCCTTCTTCCTCATGTTTAGCACCATTAGTGTTCAGAATTTATGACGTTCGGACCATTAGTTCGTGTCATGTCTTGGCGAGCGATAGCGAGACTGTAATTTAAGATAAACCGGACTTCGGCCGGAAATTTGTTCTATCGAAACATGTACACATTTATCTTGAAGGAGGGTCTTGTATTTTTGTATAGATTGATGGAGGTCTAGGGAGGAAATTAAACAAATGATAACAAAAGATGCACAAATGAGGAAATTTATACGCCCATCCCCTCATAAACATGTTAGTGGTCACCTAATATTCTGCCTGTTTTTGGCTGCTTTGTTTGGTGCTTGAAATTTGACCATCAACTAAATGTAAAACCGGAAAATAATGAATGTTGGTCAGACAATATATACATTTTAGAATATGCAACTTCACCGGCAAGATTTATTGATGTTGCATTTACTTTGTGCTGTACAGTATATACGGTAGTATATCTTATATATTACTATAGTGAATTATTAATGTAGATATATTCGTATTATCATAATGAATATGGTAGTGTTAATAGGAAGAATATAATAAGCCGGTTAGTGACAGAACACCATACCATTATAATACCTCTCTCTCTCTCTCTATCTATCTGTATATCTCTCTCACTCTCACTCTCACACACACACTCTATCTACCTGCATACCTCTCTCACTCTCACTCTCTCTCGCACACACACACACACACACACACATACTCACTCTTTATCTCTCTCAGACAGCTGGTATAGATTGCAGGTGATCTCTTCTTATATTGTACCATTCCCAAAGACATCTGTTAATGGGTATAATATAGGTACATAGTCGTCTAAACCTTATTGACTACTCTACTCATATATCTGAAGTGAGGATCTTTTTTAATGGGGGATGGGTGTATATATTTGTTTGTTTGTGTATCTTTATATTATTTTCTTTGTTTCTTCCCTAGGCCTCCATCAAGCATAATTAGTTTAAAAAAAAAACAATAATAATACGACCCGCCCAAGACCCTCCTTCAAGATAAATTTGTACATTTTTCAATAGAAAATTGTCCCGGCCAAAGGCCGGTTCCTCTTTAAATAGAGGCTCGCTTTCGCTCACCAGGAGAAAATCGACATCTAATGATACGAAAAGTTTTAATATTTACAACAAATGGGGCGAAAGGTCTTCAAATCGCTAAACTAATGGGTCGTACGTCTTATGATATGAAAACTAATGGGGCTGAACATTAGGAACATGGGAGACCAGAAAAACAACCCACCCCCTCTTAATTATCATCTACATTTTAAACTCAACCCGCATCCTTACTTGTGGCACTTTAGCGCTGCCAACTGGGATGCTCTTCGGCAGTACATCTTTGATTTCTCTTGGAATGACTCTGCTTATGTGGCCGGGGACCCTCGGAGAGTGCTGAATGCATTACTGAGGTAATCCTCTCGGGCATGGAAGCATACATTCCATTTACTTTCTCTCAGTCTAATGCAAAAAAATCTTGGTTTACTCACGCTTGTTCAACTGCTGTCCGCAACAAGGAGGAAGCATTCAAACAGAACCAACGCCTTAACATTCTAGAATCTCATTCTTCCTATGTTTCTTCCCGGAATCTAGCCAAATCTGTTCGACTTGCCAAGCATTCTTTCATCAATAATAAATGCACTGAACTATCCAACTGTAGCTCTTCCCAAGCTTTCTGGTATCTAGCCAAAAACCACTCCCAAAAAATGTCTTCCTCGTATTTCCCTCCCCTTTTCCACTCTGATGGCACAACCCTCACTTCTTCCTCTGACAAAGCTGAACTCTTCGCTTAAACCTTTTTTAGTAACTCCACCTTGGATGATTCCATTGCTATTCCTCCCTTTCCACCCACCTCTCCCCTACTTATGCCTAATATCCTAATCTCTTCTAAAGATGTAGTTTCAACCCTATCTGGGCTTAATACTAAGAAGGCGTACGGTCCAGACGGTGTTCCTCACTCACATAGAAAAAAACAAAACAAATACAAATTTCAAATCTTACGGCTTCGATAATTTTAATATGTTGGTCACACAGTAAATAACGAAGACACCAACATTGTTTATAACAATAATCAAGATAGCAACAAACAATTATAATACAAGCAAATATTGAGAGAGGTGAATAGAAATAATACCAAAATGTAATTTTGTAGTAGCTAATGATCATAATAGTCAGCTGTTTAAGGTTTTCTTTCACTCTGCCCCGTTTAAGAAAAACGTATAGTACAGGTGATAATATTGCTATATTAATTATTGTTAATTATGCTTTTTCTTCAATATTGTTATTTTTAATGTTTCGGAAAATCAAAAACATATCTAGCATGGTCGAGATGTGGTCTGCTTATCCTATATCGAACAGAAATGGAATAAAATATATATTATATATATATATTGATACGTATGTTGATCCTCAAGTGGTTAACTTGATGAATCTAGATAGCACAGAGATATATATTAAGGTATCAGTCAGCTGAAGGCAAAACAAAAGTAAAATATAATAAAATTATTTCCTGTTGTTGCTTCCTTTCCTTTTGGATCTTAGGACTTGGTATCCTTTATTGACTGATACTCTTTAATTATGGAAAAATACTGAAACTAATTAAAGTCATGTAGTATTTATAAAGAATTATTATTTAACCGAAGCTTATAGGCTATGGTTATGAACCGAATAAGTTATATCTAAAGGACTATTAATTCTATAAAAGTCTTGAAAGATAAATATTAAAGTAAGAATATTTCTGTCTCTTACCCTCTTTGAAATGAATAAATAGTTTTCTGATATGTCCTTTTATTTATATTTAATGTAGTTATTATTCTTGGTTCTTGTCTTACGTTAATAGTATTATATTAGTATTATCATCAGGATTAATATCAAAGTCACATAAAAAGTTAGATATATATATATATATTTAATAATTAGTTAAATGTATTTCTTAACCACGTAACATTGAGGTTTGATTATGAGTAAATTAAGTTACAGGATCGCTTCATAGATTCGATTCAGGTCTCACTCAAATAGTATGAAAAGCAAAATAATATTTTGAAGCTAAAAGAATTTTCTTCAGCTTAGGAAATCACTAGAAGTGACATTAAGACAGCCATGTTAGTCTAAGGCGATATTACTAATATGAGACAATAGTATCACCGTACTAATAGTCCATGAGCCAAGACCCGAATTTTGGGATATCGGTACCACCCGGGGTGACTAATTCTCTTAGGTGTTTTTAGCTTGCTACATGTCTCTAGTTTATGTTTTGATATGATAGCCCTTGCACATTGGTAGCTTAATGGTCGTTATCACTTCTTGAATAGACATACCCTACCGAAAATTCCGAAATTTTTTAAAATGTCAAATTTGGGGACAGGAATGCCTAAATGTCAACAAAATGCATATAGTAATTGTCACATTTAATACAAGTCCTGTAAATACACACTAAGCATGCCATGGGCTTGTACATACTATTATGGCAAATTACTACTCCTAAATATCATCTACATCAGACTCGGAATCTGACTGTTGTGCCACCGGCTCTTCTTCAATAGCCTTGTTCTGACATGTCTGTAACCTGCACATGTCCGTGCATTTTAGACCATTGCTGAGGCAAGTACACTTAGGGAGTTCGCATGACCGCACACACTTGCAAGACAGTAGCTGCATAACAGCATCTGGTGCTGGTGAGCCTCGCATCCAGTTGACGGCAAGCTTACCGTCCTCATCTGTCATCCAACCGCAGTCTGTTGGGTTCGCAACAAATGGCTGGCTCTGAAGACTTCTCCTCCAGATCGCAGCCTGGTAGTTTGCACGCAGTGCATGCATGAAGAGGCAGTCCTCACAAGGAGGGAGTTGACTTGACTCTACCTCTCCACGTCTTGCACAGAACAGCTCATACCGAAGCTTGTTTACCTTAGTTGTGTGGGTAGATGGTAGGTACATGTGGCAGGTGATTTCCTGTAGCTTCTCAAAGAGTTCAGGAGACACTTCCCATGAGCGTCCAAGTTCGTGAAAAGCATCCTGGTATGTCTTGTCCATCTTCACCTGCTTGAGTGTCGTCATCTTCCCTCGGCCAGCGAATGCACTGACGGTATCAGAGCCTGTAAAGGCATGCATACCAATCAATGAATCACACACGCTGCCTCCCAGTGTGCGGCTCAGTGTGGTGATATCCAGGAATCTTGTCCGGTTCTTCGTCCCGCACTTCTGGAACAGATGGGATGGGATCTTGTGGCACATGCCAAGACACAACACCATGACGTCTGTATCTTCTGCAGTGATGATGACAGACTTGTTCCCAGATTCTGCTGCATGAAGTGCATGGAGAAGAAGGCGTGTGTCTGCTTCTTCTTGAGTTGACTTAAGCTCAGGAGCCTCTTCCCACTGCTCTTTGGTGATCTTGAAGCAGCGCTGCTCACATATGACATACAGCTCCTTGTCCTTGAGCTTCTCCCTGTGCTGTGGTGCCTTCCATTCTTCTACCAAGAACTTGATAAGACTTGCCTTGTTGGAGGAACTACCGAGTAACTTTCTCCACTGCTGGATGTTGTGCCCAGGTTGAATGTTCTTGAAATGAATTCCTGTGCCTGCACTTCTTTTGGCTCGTTCTGCATCCTTGATGGATGTCTCCTTGTAGATATCAAACACAACATCAATGCGCCTGCTCTTAGCACCTTCATGAACAGCGTGACTCAGTGCTGTACCTGCAAGCTGTGAAAAAGTTTTGTCGTTTCCCTTCAGTTTGTGGACCAGGCTCATCCCATCAATTATGGTAGCAGAGGGCTCGGGTATCACTTCTGCAGGAGAAACATTCCTCTCTAACTCCTTTGCTAGGGCAGCCTTGTTGGTCTTGCGGAGAGACCCATCACCGCTGGCAAGTGCCCAAGGCAAAGGCCCAAGGGGATGAGCCAAGACATTACTCATTTTGAGCTTTCTGTTCTCGGGAACAAGGATCATCTGGCCAAATAGGTTCCTGTCAGCCTTTAAGATAGCCTCCTTGGCATGGTCTTGTGAGCGTGGCTTCATTCTGATGTTAGTGAACGTTCTCAGTTTCGTCTTCGTCATCGTGTCATGAAACTGTATAGTTGGCGTATCGATCTCCAGGCGCTCTTCCTTGAAGGCTTGATATGCATCCTCTCCTATTCTGTAGGCCCCTAGAAGGTCTTTGACAACTTCTGGTGGTGCCATAGTCGCAGTTGACAAACTGACAAGATCTTCTTGCTCTGCGTTGAAGGGGTTCAACCAGCTGGTCTCCATCAGTTGAACTAAAGATTGGACATCGGCCTCATCTCTTCTAATCCTGGCCATCTGTAGGTCTGGGTGGCTGAAGTCAGTATACTTTTGGCCTACTACCATAGTCCTGAGCTGCCTTAAGTACCTGCTGCGATACTCCGATGTCAGGTACTACCTGGCGACAGCTCCGCCTTTCAGGCTGAAGCCTTTTGTGCCCCCTGGTGTCTGGGTGTCTTTGTTGATCGTCTCTTCGATTGTCTGGTCCACAGGGATCCGTCCAAAGGGATTCTTGCTACCGATCTGGACCGAAAAGCCACCTTGCATGAAGTGTTCATGGACCTCTGGGTGTTCAATGGGCAGTCGAGACATCAAGGCATAGTAGTAGGTTAGGAACCGGGCATAGTTCACTTTGTCATAGGCAAAACACCACGGTATCATCTGTCGGATTGCTCCTAGGTGGAGCATCCAGTTGCCTTCTCTGGAGGCTCGAATTAAGTCCAGCATGATCTCAACCATGTCCAGGTATGACATCCAGAATGCTGAGAGGTTGTGTTCATCTCTGAGGGTCTCAAGATAAACTTGGAAAAGCTTCATGATATGTGTGCATGATTCACTCTCCATCAGCTCTTGAAAGAGTCCCTGAGACACATTGCTGTGAAAGCTGTTGATGTCCTTCAGTGTTTCATCTAGATGGTGTATGTCCCTTGAATGGTTTTCTTCTAGCCATGAAAGGAAGCCTTTCCATGCAAGCCTCATCAGTGCTTCATACACGAGCTTGTGTAGTCTCACTGCTCTGTTGTACCTCTTGCCGTTCATCACTCCTGACACTGATCCTTCTGCGATGATACCTGATTCCACACACAGATCTCTAAGACCTGCATCTTGAAACCTCTTTCCTATGGTGGAGATGAGATTACAGATTGTGTGGAAGACGCCCATCCTGATGATAATGTTCTTGAACTTCTCTTGTTTCCAGATAACTTCGGCAGCTTTGGCATAGAATGCTTGATCAAACACGCACACAATCTTGTTAAGCTGTAAGGACTGCATGATAGCATGCGTTTGTTCCAAGATTTCATTAACGGTGGACATTTCTGTTGCGGGAGCATTGATAGTGGGCAGGTAGCTTACAGTGTCCTGAACCACTGCAATGTCTCTGCGCATTTTGATGTTGAACCCAGTCCAACTGCTGATGGACTGGTCCTCATGGTCTGACATTCGAGTAAGAAGCCAGATATGGTTCTTTGTCTTTGAATCCTGGACTTCCTTGGTAGTGTCGACATACGCAGTCTCAATCCTAGGTGGCCCTGCCCGCCGCCCAACATTGTATATTGGCAGCATTGATGATGTCTGAGTGATGCTTCTTATCTTGGACTTGGTAATCTCTGGCAGGACTTTCTCTGGCACAGAGCCTGCAACCTTGGACTGGACAGCAATGCCATTGACTCTATGAGAAGTACCTGCTCCACTTAGGGTCTCTTCAAGTCGGTCAATGTTATCCCAGGCCAGGGTTGTGAACACACCAGGGTAGATGTTTGCTGGCAGTGGAATGTCATCCTTTGAGCATTCCAGCTTCTGGATACAAAGGGCTGTATCGATCTCCTCAAACATTGAGTAAGACACACAGTGACCAAGACGATTCAGAGTTCGGATCAGTTCTGTGTTTCCTGTCAAAGACTTTACAGCATTGGTCAGCAGTACGTGCTTGGGTGGTTTTGTCTTGCCACTGGTAACAGCAAAGACCAAGTCACTGCCAAAGGAAGTGGCAAGACGTTGAGCTCTTTCAGAGGGAGTTTCACACTCACACTCTCCTGTCAGCAGGGTGTGCAGGAATTGAGTGACTGCTGCAGGAATGACATTCTGATTTGTATCGGGAGGCCATGGCTGACTCACATCTTGTTTATTGATCTCATTCCTCAGCTGCATTCCTGCTTTGGTTAAGACATCGTCAGAGTTAGCTGCTCTTGCTTCTTGCAGGTCTTTTGCCATTTTGTGTGCTTGCCGGGCAAGGTCGTCCATTGAGAGGCTGCGTGGATAGATTAGAAGCTTTCCTTTCTCATCTGGGACAAAGCGTAGTGATTCTCCAAAC
Organism: Lithodes maja; assembly: GCA_037953745.1. Lineage (NCBI taxonomy): Eukaryota > Metazoa > Arthropoda > Malacostraca > Decapoda > Lithodidae > Lithodes > Lithodes maja. The sequence continues at coordinate 48,790 of JBAKBP010008121.1, read as the reverse complement.
TCGGTTTCAATCTTTCGGCGAACATGTTTCTTTGTCGCTGGTTTCAGTTGGATAATACCACGGGACATCATGGATCTCTCAAGCCTAGATGTGAGGTTTGTCATAGGCAGTACCTCTGGGTTGGGGAATAATTTGGTCCTTATATACAAGCAGAGTTCCTCGAGGGCTTCTGTCTCAACCTCTTCGTAGCGTGCTTCCTCGCTTTCTTCCTGATTTCCACGTGCACCCGACCTGGCGGCCGCTGGGAAATCATCTTTTGTGAAGAGTTTGTAGCACGACTTGTGGTAGTGAGCCTCTGCAGCAACAAGGTCTCTGCTAACTAAACCAAGGATTCTCTGGTTGAGTTTCCTTATTGCTGCTCTGCGAATCTTCTCATCTGCTCGTAGCTCAACACACTGTATGAGTGGCTCCCTTGTCTTTGTTGTTTTTATGTACTTGCTTGACTTCTCGCAGAAGATACATCCTTTGGCATACACCCTGCTAGTACTAGGGGCATCCCTTGATGCCCTCCTCCTGGGGTCGACGCTTGCTGATTCTATCTTGACACCCTTGGCAAGGATAGAATCCAGTGACTTCTTCATTGTAAAGAGACTACGACATTTACGGTGATAATGTATGTGTGGTATTCCTCCTTCTTCAAGGCCCTTGGCTGCTTCCAGGACTGGATCATGCTGCCTGATTTCTGCAGCCCTGAGCAATGTGTTCCAGGAGTCCAAATCCTGTGGTGACACCAGAGCATCGCTGTCATCATCAGAGCAGTGGATGATACAGTCGATCCGTGCTCTCTTCCTCGCAGATGGTTCCATCCTGCCGTCAAACAGTCGACACACACCTGCAAAAAATATCACCATTAAACCATGAACAAACAAACACATTACATGGAAACCACTCTACATATGTTTGCTCCTTCCAATAATAAATTATCCCCAAAATATAACCAAAAATCCCCAAATATGAAATAAACCCTTAAATATGGAGAAACTTGAAATACACATCGGAATAATTCTTGTAGAGAATCAAATAAGCTACAAGAGCTGTTAGAATATATTTTTCAATGTTCCCCATATTTAAGGATTTATTCTAGATTTAGAGGAAAATACCCAAAATATAGAGTATATTCCGAAATATGAGGAAATTTGAAAAATACCTAGGAACAACTCTGGTAGAGAATATAATTCTACATAGGTGTTCAAAGTTTCGCGATGATTGTGTGATGGATTTTAAAGAAAATGAGGAAAACGCCGAGCGTCACGCTAAAAATCTTTATTTTTGGGTAGCGCCCCTATTGCATCAAAAAAATTAGACTAAGCTACCAGTGCGAGAAGGCTATCATATCTTAATGTACTTACAGTCACTCTATAAACATTTTAGTACCATTCGTGTTTAGTCACCCCAGGTGGTACCGATATCTGGCCTGGCTCATGGACTATAAGCACCGTTAAGCAATGTAAGCTTAATTAAAAGAAAATGAATGAACTCGTAAGTCTTAATATAGAACAATAGTATTACTTTTATCATAACCCAATTACTTAAAGAGTTGCTTTAGTCCACAAGTTAGTCAACTAAAATAGTTAAGTACCGGTACATAATAGTAGCGTTAACGTTAATTTTTTTTTTTTTTTTTTTTTTATTAAAGTGACAGTTACATAGTGATGTACAATCTATCTTATTCTAGTTTATCTTATTGTACCAGTACCTCCCTACAATCAACCTAGTTGTTCCCCAATTTGTCCCTCCGCCACGACCATTTCAAAGTCCAAGTCTCTCACTCTTGTCCTCTGTAGTGGGGAGGACCTTGTACCCCTGAGACATAGGAGTGCAGACCTGAGAAGAGAGAAAGAGAGCCGGCATCTCATCCAAGTTATGACTTGGCTTCTATGCTGGCGCTTTTTCTCCGATATTTGTTCAGCTAATCTGGCATAGAAGACACTTGCAGAAGGTCCCATACCTCCCGACGATGAGAAAACCAGAGGAGTAAAGCTTCCTTGATCCCTGTTCAAAATTCTTTCTTCATGAGCGCGTTTTTTCTCACTTTCGTTTCTCAAGTATGCCGCCTAGTGTCCTCGCTCACGATATGTTTGTGCTCTTGGGTTGAAGATTCTGATGTCGAAAAAAAGCCCGTTGTCCCCTCGTCCAAAAACCTCGAGCACTTACGTCCACTCTTGCTTCATTTGAAGTATTTGCAGTATTGTGGGCCAAGCGCTGGCCGTCCATAGGCAGAATTTCCGGTTCGATTCTGACATCATGGCACACCTCGTCCAGCATTTGTGCAGTGATGTCTCGTACTTCATCATGCCGGATACAGATGAATCCTCCTTTCTTACAAGTCATACAGTGGTCTGAGTTGTTTATTTCACCACATGCACATTTCAGCGGCAGGTTCGAAACTGGCCACCCATACCTCAAGGCTACGGCATCATTGAATTCTTGTTTATTTAAGCTGAAGCCTTTCTCCTTTATTGGTAATGATGTGAGCTAATTTGAAGCCCCCGTGTCTTGTGCCATCTCAACTCTCATTTTCAGTTCTTCCCTACATCTGGTCTTAATTTGTTCTAGGCTATGTTTCTGTCTCTCTTCTCTGCTCTTTGTAATTTCCTGTCTTGCATTTCGTTGTTCCTCTTCGTCCACCTCATAATTTTCATTTTGCTCCCGTATTTTTTCTGTCAGAGACGTAGTAAGTTTAAGGGAATTTTGGTACTTATGTAGTGCCGCCTCCACTGGGTTTATGATCCCCATACCTCCGAACCTTGGTGGAAGAGCTAATAGATCTCTTAGCTCTTGCGTGACGCCTTCCATCTCCGTTAGGGCCGGTATGAATGTTCCTCTGATTGCTTCTTCAAGCGGTTGGAGCATCTGTCTAATGCCAGGCACTGTTCTCATAAGAAAGGTCTATCTGTGCTTAACACCATATGTGAAGGCAGTATATGCAGCATGTGGTTCAGATTTCGCAATGTCTGCCAGGGTTTTCACTTCCTTTACCCACTCCGCTACCTTTTTTCGCACATAGTCTCTCTTGCATTCTTCTGTGCCTATTACTGCTCCCAAATGGCGTTGACCTCCTTTGTAATCTTCACTCCTGTCCCATCAAAAGTCTGCACCGCTTCTTCATACTTGTTTTCTTTCACTAATAGTACAGATTTACTAGCATTTGGATGGTACCCAATGACTTCGCCTACCGATTGTACTCTCTGCCACCATTCTTTGAGATCCCCTATTTTTCCTGCACCTGTGAGGTCATCTGCATACGCCACTTGTTTCACTCGGGTTACCTCATGTTTTATTTTCTGCTGCAGAATTGATAGTGCCAGTGCGTACATTGCCATTGCCACTGGATCTCCTTGCGTTGTTCCTTCATTTGATTTGAGAATTTTCATTTCTTCCTTCTTTGTGCTTCCAACTATATACAGGTTAGCTGGCTCCTTATAAGTATTTTCTATGTACTTTGCGATGCTCGGGCATTTGATCTTGATGTTGTGAATAGCTGCCTCCCTATTAATGGTGTTAAAGGTATTTGTTGCATCCACTAGCAGTACCGCTTCACAATCTTCCTCATGATACACCTTCCCCATTGCATGTATTGCTGCTTCTCCTCCGGCTTGCTGTCCTGCACATACTTGTAAGTTGCCCACTGCTCTTTGTACATCTTTTCCAAATACAGACATGATTGCTTTTCCTATAATCCTTCTAAGAACTTCCCCAACGCCTACTGGTCTAACTCCTGGATTCTTATTTAAAGGTATCAGGCGACATGCTGTCAGAGCTTCTATGTTCATGCATAGTGATGATGCAAGTTTCTTTGCCAGCATTGCTATTGCTTCACAAAGGTCACCCGCGGCTGAACCAAACTTGTTTTGACTTAGGAAGATCCTCTAAGTCTTAGCATCTACTGATGGACCTGCTCCTCCCTGTGTTTTCAGCGCCTTTCTCCATATGAGGTCTCCAGTTATATTCTCATATATCACTGGGTCTGGAGGAACATATTCCCCGTCTAGTTTGGCCTCATCACTTGCTGGTTTTGCTTCTGGGTGTTTCTCCTTCAGCTGGTCCAAGATGCGTCGATTCACTTCGTGCACCCCACTTGAGGCATCCCCAGTGACCATTCTGACTGCCTGTGCCACTTTACCAATCCTCATGCTATTTCCCACTGATCGTGCCATATCATCTGGCTTCCTCTTTCTTCGTTGTTCTGTTTTCAGTCTTTGCTGGATTGCTCGTACTTGGCTAAGAATTTTGTCTAACTCCCCATTTTTCCACCACTCCATTCTCTGTTTCAGCGCTTTAATTTTCTCATTCAGTTGTCCCTTTAGTCTTTTTCTTTGAAGGAACAACTGAGGAATGAAAGAATCTATCTTGATTGCCACGTGCGCCAAAGGGGCATCCTGAACATACTTTAGGATCATACGTCTGAGTTCCCCCAGCATGTCTTTTGCGGCTTCACAAATCGGTAGTTCAAACTTATTATGTTGCCATTTCTGTATAGATTTCATTCACTAATGTTGTGAGTCCGTCACCAGAATGTCCCATCCATTCTCCACCATTCATGTTTACGTTACGAGGTCGTTCGTTTTGTTCACAATTTTCGATTATTTCTCTCTCATTATCTTCGTTTAGGCCTACACTATTTTCATTATTTTGTTCCACACCTCTGTTGTCTTGCGAATTATTGATTCCTGCGTTTTCTTCTGCGGGCTGCAGTTGTTGATTGTTATTTTCTGCATTTTCTCTAACAGGGTTTGCTTGTACATCTCCATTAACTTCATTGTCTGTTTCATGGTTCATTTGTACTGCATCTCTCACTGCGTTTTGTCTGTCATCAGGATTATTCCTCGACTGGGACGGAGTTAATATCATCTTGTCTTATTATCATAATTTCCTACCTATTCCCTTAATACTGAGTCTATCTATCATTTCTTCCTAAGGGACGAGCCTCTGCCCGATAAAGGTGAAAATGTAAACATCCTATGAGTAGCGTTAGAGATAGAAAGAGTAAGATAAGTTATTTAACCCACCTAGTATGATGCAGGGCTACAGAAGATCAGGCTATATTACAAGACAGTGGGTGCAAAAGAATATAGAAAAATAAAGTAAAATAAAAGTAGTGTTTAAAAATACGCACAAAGAATAAACACGGAAAAAAAAAATATATATATAATACAAAACGATTATTGTAGTGAGAAAGGAAATACACTAATTAAGAGAGTAAAATGATTAAAAAGACAAGTGTCACAATAGTGCTAAGGATTAAAGAAGGATGTTAGAAATCTACTATCAGTTTGAGAAAAAGGTCCTGGTTATCAGTATGCACATAATATATCAGCGAATTATACCTTATTTTAAATAGTATACTTAGTTACTAGTTCGTTAGAGATAACTCTCACATGAAATATACCACTTCAAGTCTGATTTCCTGACTTGGCCATAAATCATATATAACCTTACCTAATATAATCGGCCTGTTTCCTCAAAGCTAAATGACTCTATACAAAGCTAAAGAAACCTTGGCAATTTGAGCCGCTTTACATTCTAAATATGCCTAACTATAAATGGAAACCAGCCAATTATGTCCTAAGATTGAATTATTTTCAAGTCAAAAATATGTACAAAATATTACATCATGTTACTCATGTAAATTATTAGCATGAGGGACATTGAGGAAAGTGGAAGGAAGAGGGAAGGAGGGAAGAGGAGAGGAGAGGAGAGGGAAGTGAATGTGTGGGTAAGGATGGGGGGGAGGGGGGAGGTTTGAATACTTGTTGTCACTGTGTTTCTCTCTCTCTATTATACAGTAGCTACTACTACTCTTACATAAACACACATTTATTTTTATGCTGCATTGCATCAAAAACTACCACTGACATTTTGTTTTCAATACAAATCTCCCCCATGGATTTAGATAAGAACCATACTTAAATACACTTTTGTTTGCTGTTAATTCCCACTCAAATAGTTAAGTACATAATAGTAGCGTTAACGTTAATTCCCAATCAAATAGTTAAGTACATAATAGTAGCGTTAACGTTAATTCCCAATCAAATAGTAAGTACATAATAGTAGCATTAACATTAATTCCCAATCAAATAGTTAAGTTAATTCCCAATCACATATCTCACTAACCAACATAACGTAAGTGTTTACACCGAACACACTTAACACACACTTATATAATCTGACTGACAGTCACAATCCCATTATAATACTTCACCCCGTCTTCCTCCAGCTGCAAGTTCACCTTCCCCAACTCCAAATGAGACTGATTTGAATGCCCACTACTCGGGTCTTATATACTAAACAATGATAGTGTAGGAACGAATCAGGAGGCGGCGGGTAGTGCGCGCCCCAATCACAGCCCCTCGAGTTGCGTAGCAGGTGCGTGGTCCAATGGAGGCTCCTGGCGTCGATCATACGTCATAGCGTCGGGTCATCGAAGTAGTTTGCAGGGTCCCCTATGACGCAGCAGGTGTGAAGGCTTGTTTGCTGGTATGCGGATGAGCTGGTTTCCCGCTCGCTAGTCTGCTTCGCTGCCTGGGTAGTTTGGCACTCCTTCAACTCTTAATTCTAACTCTTAAATAAACATACAGGGCTCCGTATGTCAGAATATATATATATATATATATATATATATATATATATATATATACCGGTATATATATATATATATATAATTGTTTTCGGTTCGGCTATCACTGCATATTTAAATTTTAAATTTGTTTTTTTGTTTTTTAATTTTCGGTTAGGCTATCACCGGTGATAACCTATTTGAGCGTATTTCAAATTGTTTGTTTTCGGTTAGGCCTATTTAAGAAAGTGAAGCGACCTGAAGTGATGAAGTGTTTTTAAAGTGAGATAAGTGTTTTTAAAGTGTATTATTGACTTGATCTAAAAGTAAAATTTTCAGGCTTAAATTGTATTAAAAGTGACGTGAAGTGATTTAAAGTGAGTGAAATGATTTACAGTGAGTAAAGTGATCTGAAGTGTGTGAACTGAATAAAGTGTTCTGAAGTGAGACAAGTGATTAGAAGTGACTTGGAGTGAAGTGACTTGAAGTTTTGTTATTGTCACCATGTCTCGCGCCTGCACAAACTGTTCCGGTAGGTTTGGCCCTACCATGTTTGCCTGCCCCGATGTTCATGTCTGCCGATTCGGCCAGCTCCGAGAAGATTTGGCAGCTAAACTGGATGAAGGTAACGTCAAGATTAACGCCCTCACCAAGAAGCTGGAAACACTCCAAGAATTTACGACGCTCAACGTAGGAGTATCATCAAATGAAGCAATTACTACCACTGCGGCATCTTCCAACAGCCCAACGCCTGATATAGCGGTACCTACTTCAGTACATGCACCACATCTGGAAAATAATGACTCTGCTCCATCTCAGGACAACTTACGTGTCGTGAGAAACAACGTTCGCCCCATCACAAGGAGGATCATTACCGAAACCATGTGCCAGAACCGTTACCAGATTCTTGCGGACTTAGACGACGAAGAAGAAATAGAAGAAATTCGGCTCGTAGGAGATTACATGGTTCGTGGACAACTTATGGAGTCTGCACCAGGGCACCCAGGACCAGGAAGCGCTTTTGTATCCCGGGTGGCGGTGTGGACGACATTGCAGCTGCAGTCAACGAAGTCTCGAAGTCAGCCCCCTCACGCACAATGTACGTCATTCATGTTGGATCTAATGATGCGCAGCGGACTCAATCGGAGAAGCTCATGCTCAAGTAGCGGAAGCTGATTCAGAAGTATAAGGAAAAGTCAGGCAGAGGCACCATATCAGGGATCGTCCTCAGGGTCGGTGTGGAGAGCCGATTCTTCAATATAGCTACTAGCGTAAATCGTCGTCTGGCTAACCTCTGCAGGGAAGAAAATGTTGGATTCATCAATACCTGGGATGACTTCTACCGTGAAGATCATCTGTTTGTAGCGGATTTAGTCCATCTGAACCAGGTGGGAGCAGCAAGATTTGGCCACCTGCTTCACGACGCAGTAAAGGATTTTTGGAGAAAAAGCAGAGCCAACCAAGGACCACCAGGGATGAGGTTCGAGGCCCGAGGACCACCAGGGACAAGGATCGAGGACCGTGGACGACCAGGGGCGACGATCGAGGACCGAGAACTACCAGGGACGACGATCGAGGACAGCGAGAACGGAGGACCACCAGAGACAATGATTGAGGCCCGAGGATCACCAGGAACAATGATCGAGGACACCGAGGACCGAGGACAGCCAGGAAGGAGGATCGAGGACTGAGGGCAGGCAGGTACGTAAATGTAGATCCGAGCAACCAATAGTTTGAATAAAAAGTGTTCCGTGAATTCCAAATCCAAAACTTTGAATGTTTTCTATGCAAACGCTCGTAGCATACACAATAAATTTTCTAATTTAGAGGAACTAGTGTTTACGGAAAATTACGATGTTATTGGCATAACAGAATCTTGGCTCAATACAGAAGACAGAGACTTTTTAGCAGAGTATTCACTTCCCGGATATGTAATGTTTGAGAAAAGCTGAATTAATAGAAATGGAGGTGGAGCTTTATTTGTTATCAAAGAAAGTCTTAACTCGACCCTCTTGTCAAAACCTCAAATTGTGAACGTAGACACATCCTTTGTGCTAATAAAGAATAATAAAGGTACAAAAATAATACTTGCACTAATATGCAGACCCCCAGTTCAATCAGAGCAAACTGACCGAGAAATTTATTAGCAAATTGCAGACTTAAGTGTGACGCTCACCGCTTCCCCCAGAACCGCATGGCTTGCTCGCTAGGACTCGCCAGGGCAGAGAATATAGCTACAGTCTACCTATCATTGTGTACTTTCCTTCTCGAGAAAGCTTGTGATGCAGACAGTTCAGAACTGTTCTTTATTTTCGTCTGTCACAATCCTTTCTATTTTATTTAGTCAATTGAAAGTATTGTGTTGAATAGTTGAATGATGGGAAGGCGAGCGGGAGAGAGAGAGACAAGGTGGTGTGACTTGGTGGTGAGTGTGGCGCATGGCTGGCCCCCTTACATAGGCCTCGCGGGATTCGTTGCCTCCTGCCTAACACTGCCTACTACGCGGCTGCTTACTGGGCGACTGTCGAGCGCCCTCGTGCCATTCTTGCGAACTGTGACTCCAGCCAGGAGGTCCATGGGAATATCCTTGTCAGATCCTTCCCAGACAGCATACTCTAAGCATCTCCCTTGAACTGTCTCACACTCTTGTCTTAGAATCTTTCTCTCCTACTGCCTCTATCATTTCCACTACTTCCTCACCTTTTATTAATATCAATCCCCCTCTGGTTCTCTGCATCCACACCTTGAATTGGTGGCCTGACTGTATTATATGCTGGATCTCACAATTCTTATGTAATAGATTAAGGTTGAAGATAGTCATTGTCTTTTTGGGAGATTGTATTGTTCAGACTGTCTCCAGCAATCACTAATGTTTCTACAGGGTTAAATAATGCTAGACTAGGGATCAGGTACCTTGCTGTTGGTGTTTTCAATGTGTGTAGGCTACTTTTGAGCTACACGACACTACGGATTCTGTGGGTTACCTGGGTGGATCTTTTGTCTGTGTACCTTGGAGTTTAGACTTTGTAGTGCATGAGGGCTGCTTGCCAAATCCACCCAACACTGTTCTAACTCTATTTGCTTTTACTTTTGAGGGTCGCCAGGAGGATACTCGATACTTGTGATCGAGAATCCTCAAGAGAGCACCCCTTCATATTAACGTAATCAGGCTGCACAGACCCAAGGTCCACACTAGGCTAGGAGCTGCCTTGCTCCACCAGAATTATGTACCTTTGCGCATCCCAGCTAGACTTTATTAACCCTTCTTTGGCGGCGCGCATCATATGTCGAGTGAAAGAAATTTGGACTATGTGGCGGGTCACAACATAAGTCGTGTGGCATTTTCAGCAAGTAATGTTGCTGAGAGAGAGAGACAAGTGGTGGCAGGAGAGTAGCGAGAGTAAGACTGCTCCAGACCACCGCGGTGGATCAACTGACATGAATCCCACCCTCCTCCACCCTCTCACACTCGCTACATAGTGAATTGTGTGGGGAAAGTACCGAATTACATGGGTTTTGCACTCGTGTTGCGCGATTGTTGCAAGAAAACTAGCGGTCATACAAGGATCGTTGGGGTGTCATTGGAAAGCTCTGTTTATGCCCTTTCAGGGATAGATACTTGTTTTACGCTCTGGGTCTTATTTAGGCATGAAAATGATCACGTAAACAGCCCTATTTTGGGTAAAAACACCCCGCTGGTGGCTACATATTATTTACCGCGTAGGCTGCTCGTTAGGTGTTAACCCGGGTAGACATTAGCTGGATTAGATCATATACTCTTTTATGCATACCCATTATTTTTACACAAGCATTTTGAGGTCTAGGTTGCTGTAGAGAACAACCAGCATAGACCGGTTTTGTTAATAGGAGTACTACTTTTTCGTGGCGAGCATTATTACTGTTGCACCGCTTATAATATTCTTGTGTCCAATAACATTATATGTCCAGCCTTTTTGTGTATTTAGCCTACACGTGCATTGTCCTGCCTCCTGCTATTTTGTGGTTCCATTTCCGATACGTTCTTCTTAGTAGCATCCGACATTATTCAGAAGATTCCTTGCTCGGTGCTTGAGGACTTTACAACACTTTCTTTCATAAAGTAGTGACAGCTATTATTGATACCTTCTTCTTGTTTGCATTAGATCACTCTTGTGATTTAATTAAGTTAACTATCTTTTCCTTGTGTACCATAACTAAGCAACCATATGTTATAGGTAATAGGCTGTTTCAGAGAACATCAGCCTATAGTAGAAGCACATAGATACTGAGAGTTAAGATACCCCGCTATCGCAGATATAACTCTGGAGGGTATATGTGTTCTTTGTTCGACAGGATTATATATCAGGTGTTGGATCTAGCGTTTCCGTTTCCGTTGTTGCATTTATGCCAGTCTAGTCCAATGTATAAGAGCCACTGATTTATACGAGACCCGATCGTAACAAATGGCGACCTAGCTCAGGATTTGGTGAACTGACATATAATTGCAGGTTATTGTGCACATTTTTCTCACAGTTTAGGCAGTGAACATTTGTTGATTTTGTGGAATATTTTTTGAGGACATGCAAGAATTATTTTTTTAGCAAAGTAATATAGCACTTAAGCTGTCTCCGAGAATTTTTTATTGTGAATATTGTGGTATAAGAGTTTGGGGTACTTCCTTTTTGTGTATCAAAGTGAAAAATCTTCACTGAGCATCATGTCTTGTAGCGGATCAGTGCAGGATGAAGACACAGAACGTGATGTAGAGGCTGAGGAGCAGCAGCATGGGCAGGTTGTTAACTTGGTGAACAGTGAAGAGGATGCAAGGAATTTTTTACAATGGCCTGTTACTTCCGACCGGTTGGTGGGTGTGAATCGGTATGGTTTCCAGTGCTTAGCCGCAGCTATCGGTCATGTATGTACTAGTGGCATGACCAAGGTTGACCTGATGACGTGTGTGCTGGGTGGGGTGACTGGCGTACAAGGTAGGGTGAGTGCTCAGAGCCCTTTGCCCGAGCTTCCCCTTCACTCGACTCCCAATCCTCCTATTGGAGTACCGACCCTGAGCACGCTTCCGCAGGTGGGTAGTGACTGGCAGGGTGGTTTGCCCCTGGGGGGATCACCGGGTATTTCTAACATCATTGCATCTCCTCCTCCTCCTCAAGGTTTGACCCCGGAGATGCTCTTTCAGCTCGAGATGGCAAAGATGCAACATCAGAGTCAACAGCAGATAGAGCTAGCTAAGATGAAAGAGAGAAAAGAGCTAGCTAAGATAGAAGAGAGAAAAGAGCTGGCTAGGATGCAGCAACAGACGAGGGAAGCTGAGCTTAGGACTGAACTAGAATCTACAAGATACTGTGCCGACATGGATTTAGAGAAGTCTCGTGTTGAGACAACGGGACAGCGACTCGGTACTGGAAACCGTTCGCATGATCAGTCTCTGTCGCACCTTCTCAAACTGGTCCCTGTATTTGACGAGTCTGGTGTCACAGAGTTTTTCAATAGATTTGAGAAGAAGTGCCGGGAGCATCATCGGCCTGAAGTTAAGTGGGCGGCCCTTGTGTCCTCTAGACTCGTAGGTAAGGGGCTCAAGGCTTACGATGCACTGCCTTTGGAGTCCTGCAATGTTTATGAGGAGCTCAAGGAGGCTGTCCTGCGGGCATACGAGCTACAACCCGAGACATATAGGTTAAAGTTCCGGGGTGTTACTAAGGGGCGAGACAGTACCTTCTTGGAGCACGCCCGGGACCTGTCCGACGCTATGGGAAACTGGCTCAGATCAGAGAAGACAACTACGTTTGATGAGATGAAACAGTTGATGCTTCTAGAGCAGTTGTATTAGTGTACGGGCGGCGACTTGACTTTAAACCTTAAAGAGAAGAACCCAAGAACTCTCGTAGAAGCAGCAGAGATGGCTGATCTTCGGTTTTCACTAATTCGGGGGTGCGGCTCTGCACAGAGAAACGATGTAGGCGTTAAAGAGCGTTACCCTCCCCCTCCCCGGAATATAGACACACATAAATTTAAAAGCAATGACACCAAGACTGATCACAAACCTAGCACCGCCCCATTTAAGAAGGGTCAGGGGACTTTTACACCTCAGTATAAGTCCAAGGGGAAATTTGAGTGTTATCACTGTCACAAAGAGGGGCACATGGCAAAAGCTTGTCTGGGCAGACCTCCCACGGCGGCTGTGTCATTGGCTCGCAGCATTGGGGTGTTCCAGAAGTCTTCTGTGTTTGCTGGAGGCATAAGATCAGAGGATGGAGCACCGCCAGTGAAGAAGGATCCGGAAGGCTCGAACCCTGTCCGCGATGCGTTTTGCGACAATAGAGGGCATGGCTGCGTGAAGTGGGGGGGAAAGAAGCACAGGGTACAGCTTTTGCGTGACACAGGTGCCTCTCAGACACTCTTGAAGAATTTCACTGGTGGACCCATAAACGCGGCGCGGGTAGTTGTGGTGTGGGGAGTTAATGCAACTAGGTCATATCCGCTTGTTAGAATGAGCTTGAAGTTGACGGTGTGACTCGCGAACTGGATGTGGGAATCGTGGAGAAATTGCCTGTTGGGGGCGTCGACCTCCTTCTCGGTAATGACTTTGCGGTGCCTGCTTCTAAGGTTTCACCCTTAGTCGTTGCCGAGTAGCCGGCCGACGTGAGTAGGGAGGAACAGGAGTGGGTTGAGAAGTGTCAGGTGCAACCAATGGCATGTGTTGTAACCAGATCTCTCGCATTCAGGGAGTCACAGCCTAACCAACAGTCTTCAAATAAGCAGAGGAACGGTCACGAGAAGGTGCTGAAAGCTGATACGGTGGAGAGTCTAGTACCAGCAGCGCTTCTTGGGGACTCAGTATTAGCACCGTTATTAGAGTCTGGAGAAGCACCACCACCTGTCACTGAGAGTGTAGAGGCAGGGCTTAAAGAGACTCAGAGGCAGCAACGGTATACACGGAGAGAGCAACGGGATACAAAGTTCGATGTTGGGGGAGGGCATGAGTTGTTTCGCAAACACTTAGACAGGCTAGCTCCCTCAGATATTCGCAAATTGCAGCTAGAAGACCCGGAGGTTCTAAAGTGTAGTAACGGTGCTGTCGAACTCGAAAAGGACAGGGATGCAAAGTCTGGAGATTTATTTTTCATTGATGGCATCTTGTATCGGCGATTCCAAGACCCGCAGAGAAGTTGGGAGGGTTGGTCAGGAGTGGTAGACCAGCTGGTCGTACCGAGGGTATGCAGGGATAGTCTACTAAGGTTGGCTCATGATGTACCGCTGGCGGGACACTTGGGTGTCCGTAAGACGGTGGCGGCTTTGGGGAAACTGTTTTGGTGGCCTGGTTTGAGAGCACAAGTGGTGTCATGGGTGGCAATGTGCAGTGTGTGCCAAAAGGTCGGGAAACCTAACCAGTGCATCCCAAAGGCTCCGTTACACCCAATTCCCGTCAGCGGGCCTCCCTTTAGTAAAATAATAGTCGACATGGTTGGCCCCCTCCCCCCCACAAGTGCAGGAAATAAATATCTCTTGAAAGTCATGGACGTAGCAACTCGGTACCCAGATTCATACCCGATGAGAAATGGTTTGGCGAAGACGGTGGTCCGAAACTTGCTATTATACTTCTCCCAGTACGGATACCCGCAGGAGATACAGTCCGACCAAGGATCGAATTTCACCTCCAACTTGTTCGTTCAGACAATGAAGCAGCACGGGATAGTCACTGTAGTGTCATCTGCTTATCACCCAGAGAGTCAGGGGGTGTTAGAGATGTGGCATTCCACTCTAAAAATCATGCTTCGCTGCTATTGTCTTGAGAACGGCAAGGACTGGGATCTTGGCCTGCCGTATGTGTTATTCGCTGCATGAGAGGTACCTGGGGAGAGTTTGGGGTTTAGCCCTAATGAGCTTGTGTTTGGACACCGCGTCAGAGGGCCTCTCCACATGGTAAAGGAGATATGGGAAGGCACCGCTAAACCATGTTCTATGTTTAAGTATGTCCTTGAGAGTAGAGCACGAATGTTGCGTAGTCTGGAGTTGGCTGGCCGCTATCTGGTAGGCTCTCAGGCCCTCATGAAGGACAGTACGGTACGACCACAAGGTGAAACTCAGGGAGTTTCACGTGGGTCAGGAGGTGTTGATACTATTCCCTCTTGTAGGTCACCGCTTATCCGCAAAGTACGCTGGTCCTTATAGGGTAGCAGAGAAGCTCTCGGACTTAGAATACCTGGTGGCCACTCCAGACAGGCGTAAGAGGAATCAGTTATGTCATGTCAACCTGATGAAGGAGTATGTGAGGCGCCCACCTGAGCCTCTCACTGTCCCCGTGATGACTTTCAGCAGTCAAGGTGGAGAAGGAGAATGGGACAGTCATGCGCAGGTGGATGACAACTGGGATTATCATGTTTCTGCAGATCAGTGGGCGGCAAACACGAGACAGGTGGCTCATGAGGCTTTGCAACACCTACCTGAGCAACAGCGTGTGGCTGGCGAGCGCCTATTCTGTTTATAACCTACTGTATTTGCGGAACACCCAGGCCTCACTACTCATGAGGTGCACGACGTTGTCGTCGGAGACCACCCACCCTTCAAATCAGTGCCCTATAGGGTGCCCCCTATTAAACTTCCGGCCCTCCGGGCGGAGTTGGAGTATATGTTGCAACAGGGACTGATCGAGAAGGGGGCGGTAAATTGGACATCTCCCGTAATGCTGCAACCTAAGCCGGATGGCAAGGTGCGCTTCTGTGTTGATTACCGCAGGCTAAACGGCTTGACTCCCACCAACCCATATCCTCTTCCCCGGGTCGATGACTGTGTAGACAAGATTGGCAGGGCCAAGTTCTTGACCAAGGTGGACCTGGTAAAAGGTTACTGGCAGGTACCCTTGTCTGAACGGGCGAAAGAGGTGTGTGGTTTTGTGGTGGATGGTGCTACATATCATTGTAATGTCATGCCGTACGGTCTAAAGAACGCACCAGCGACCTTCCAAAGCTTGATGAACGAGTTGGTGGCTGACACTCCGAACTGTACTGTGTACCTGGACGACGTCATTATCTACGATGACGATTTCAAGAGCCACTGTGAACATGTAGAATCCCTATTTAAGAAATTAAGCGAGGCAAACTTGGTGGTCAACCTGGGAAAGTGTGATTTTGTGCGGGCTACCGTGCAGTATCTGGGGTTCATGGTAGGTTTGGGCCAGGTGTGCCCCCCACAGAACAAGATATTGGCTATTAACCACTTCCCCAGGCCGTCCACGAAGAAGCAGATCATGAGGATTTTGGGCATGATTGGTTACTACCGCCGCTTTATAAAGGGCTATTCTACTGTGCTGGCTCCTCTGACGGACCTATTGGCCAAAGATAGAAAGTTTAAGTGGGCGCCTGAGTGTGAGAGGGCTTTTTTGCTAGTAAAACACCTGTTGTGTACTCACCCCATCCTCAGGGCCCCGGACTTTAGCCGACCATTCCAGCTGGCAACTGATGCCAGTGGTGTGGGGGATGGTGCCGTTCTGATGCAATCAGACGAGGATGGGCTGGAGCACCCAGTCAGTTTCTTCTCAAAAATGTTCAACTCGGCGCAGAAGAACTATTCAGTAGTTGAGAAGGAACTGCTGGCAATTGTGCTAGCGCTCAGGCACTTTGAGGTGTATGTTCCAGCCTATGGACCAGTTGTGGTGATCTACACCGACCATTACCCCCTCAAGTTCCTGAATCAATTCCATAACTGGAATATGAGGCTGACCAGGTGGTCATTAATGTTGCAGGAATTCAACCTAGACATACGCCATATTGCCGGTTCTGAGAATGTGATTGCAGATTGCTTATCGAAGGTGGAAGACCCGGGGTAGATCATCACAAGGGTAGCCTCCTACTTTGGTTTGATTAGTATGTATAAGTCTGGTGCTTGCTGGCTCGCGTGTGTAGCCCAGCATATTGGGTCGTAAAGTAGGAGTTGCTGTGTTGGTATAGAAGAAAAAACTAGGCTTGCCCCTGTAGTGCAGCCGCCATAACCATATTAAAAATATAAAAATCCTATAAAAACTCTTTTGATAATTAATGTTGTTTAATTATTTTATAGCAGAAATTCTGAGTTGTACTCCTCTCAGAAGGCTGGGCTAGTGAAGCTCGCTCTTATGAGCATAACAATGTGATTTAATCTATTGTGTTGGGAAGGGTTGTTAATTTTTATAATGTGTTATTTTGATGAGAACTGTGCTTTACATTTCATTGTCGCTGGGTGGCTAGGAGTGCGAATATTGTATGGGTTCTGCGTGTCAGATTTAGAGCTCATAGTTGGAGCCTCTTAAAAATCTTGGGTGGGGTGTGACGCTCACCGCTTCCCCCAGAACCGCATGGCTTACTCGCTAGGACTCGCCAGGGCAGAGAATATAGCTACAGTCTACCTATCATTGTGTACTTTCCTTCTCGAGAAAGCTTGTGTTGCAGACAGTTCAGAACTGTTCTTTATTTTCGTCTGTCACAATCCTTTCTATTGTATTTAGTCAATTGAAAGTATTGTGTTAAGTAGTTGAATGATGGGAAGGCGAGCGGGAGAGAGAGAGAGAGAGACAAGGTGGTGTGACTTGGTGGTGAGTGTGGCGCGTGGCTGGCCCCCTTACATAGGCCTCGCGGGATTCGTTGCCTCCTGTCTAACACTGCCTACTACGCGGCTGCTTACTGGGCGACTGTCGCGCGCCCTCGTGCCATTCTTGCGAACTGGGACTCCAGCCAGGAGGTCCATGGGAATATCCTTGTCAGATCCTTCCCAGACAGCATACTCTAAGCATCTCCCTTGAACTGTCCCACACTCTTGTCTTAGAATCTTTCTCTCCTACTGCCTCTATCATTTCCACTACTTCCTCACCTTTTATTAATATCAATCCCCCTCTGGTTCTCTGCATCCACACCTTGAATTGGTGGTCAGACTGTATTATATGCTGGATCTCACATTTCTTATGTAATAGATTAAGGTTGAAGATAGTCTTTGTCTTTTTGGGAGATTGTATTGCTCAGGCTGTCTCCATCAATCACTAATGTTTCTACAGGGTTAAATAATGCTAGACTAGGGATCAGGTACCTTGCTGTTGGTATTTTCAATGTGTGTAGGCTACTTTTGAGCTACACGACACTACGGATTCTGTGGGTTACCTGGGTGGATATTTTGTCTGTGTACCTTGGAGTTTAGACTGTGTAGTGCGTGAGGGCTGCTTGCCTAATCCACCCAACACTGTTCTAACTCTATTTGCTTTTACTTTTGAGGGTCGCCAGGAGGATACTCGATACTTGTGATCGAGAATCCTCAAGAGAGCACCCCTTCATATTAACGTAATCAGGCCGCACAGACCCAAGGTCCACACTAGGCTAGGAGCTGCCTTGCTCCACCAGAATTCTGTACCTTTGCGCATCCCAGCTAGACTTTATTAACTCGGGTAGACATTAGCTGGATAAGATCATATACTCTTTTATGCATACCCATTATTTTTACACAAGCATTTTGAGGTCTAGGTTGCTGTAGAGAGACACAACCAGCATAGACCGGTTTTGTTAATAGGAGTATTACTTTTTCGTGGCGAGCATTATTACTGTTGCACCGCTTATAATATTTTTGTGTCCAATAACATTATATGTCCAGCCTTTTTGTGTATTTAGCCTACACGTGCATTGTCCTGCCTCCTGCTATTTTGTGGTTCCATTTCCGATACGTTTTTCTTAGTAGCATCCGACATATTCAGAAGATTCCTTGTTCGGTGCTTGAGGACTTTACAACACTTTCTTTCATAAAGGAGTGACAGATATTATTGATTAAAGTAACATTAAGTAAACCTTCTTCTTGTTTGCATTAGATCACTCTTGTGATTTAATTAAGTTAACTATCTTTTCCTTGTGTACCATAACTAAGCAACCATATGTTATAGGTAATAGGCTGTTTCAGAGAACATCAGCCTATAGTAGAAGCACATAGTATCTGAGAGTTAAGATACCCCGCTATCGCAGATATAACTCTGGAGGGTATATGTGTTCTTTGTTCGACGGGATTATATATCAGGGGTTGGATCTAGCGTTTCCTTTGTTGCATTTATGCCAGTCTAGTCCAATGTATAAGAGCCACTGATTTATATGAGACCCGATCGTAACATAAGCAACTCGCAAGATACCGTAATTTTTGGCGACTTCAATTTACCTGTGACCAAGTGGTGATATAGTATTACTTCACACTCTGGACAAGACCTGTATGCAAACTTGCAAGAGAGTTCGCTATATCAATTTGTTGGATCTCCAATCCGTGGAAATAATGTCCTTGCCCTTGTACTTTCAACAAAAGAAGAATTGATAGAGAATTTGAATGTCAGTGATGAATTCAGTAACAGTGTCATGCCTATAAATAGTCATGACATAATAATTATTGTTTGTTCATAATACCTTTTTTATAGTTTCATTGATTAAATTATAGTTCGTAAGCACTCTTTTATGACCGTTAATATTGAATTGGTTATTTTCTAAAGTATTTAATATATTGACAGTTGATTGATATGCTACCTAACAGAATTAATATAATTATAAGGATTTAGTTTTGTTACTTAATGTTGCTAAAGGAGTGTTCAGAAATACGAGTTCAAATGAGAAGTTTCCCAGAGTTATGTTTTCCACTCATTTTCGACTCTTCTATTTCACTAGGATGTAAGTGTTGTGCCTTGATATTAATTGTAAGTTTGGATGTGAGTGAAAGTTTTATTTGATTGATGCTTTCTGCATATATATTATGTGTCTCTAATGCTCCATTTTTATTCCATACAAAATATCAGCATTGGTTGCTTCGATGTCTCAGAGTGGTGGGTGAATGGCCATACAACACTGACGTCATCCTCATATACCGACATAACGTGGGGGAGGTGAAGAGCTGACTGGGGGGAGTAGACGGCGGGCAGCGGTAGCTCACGGATATTACCAACACATTTGATACCGCCAGCCGATTTCCTTGTCACTCTCCTACCTACTTTTACATCGGGGATATAGATTCATCTACCACTTCGCAGCAGTCCTGTGTTATTAAGCCTACTACAGCAGTTCGGTGGAGCGGGAGACAGCAAGACATATGGAGAGGCGTTACCGAGTGAACATTACGTGTAGAGACTAAGCTAACATATCGAACATTTTAAAAGTGAAGCATTGAGTAATAACGGTCAATAGTTAATATAACTGCAATAAATATATCAGTCCAATATCACTCAATATAATATAATAGTGCGATTGTTTAATATTGTGTGAATGTGTTATATTGTGTTGGTGCAAGAAATTAATTAATTAAAATAAATACAAATATTTAATTATCTCTAACCTTCTATTACTAGTCATGGATATTATTTTGAGCAATTGAATTTTCTACTATAATCGAGACCTCCGAACTTCTTGGAAATAATATGATCATTATAAAAACTATCTTTCTCCAGGTTTCTGCATTTAATAAGTAACAACTAAATATTGGTCTGGGCTTGTAGAATTAATCCTGTGAGTTACGATAACTATTATATTGAGTGATATTGGACTGATATATTTACTGCAGAGTTATATTAACTATTGACCGTTATTGCTCAATGCTTCACTTTTAAAATGTTCCATATGTTAGCTTAGTCTCTACACGTAATGTTCACTCGGTAACGCCTCTCCATATGTCTTGTTGTCTCACGCTCCACCGAACTGCTGTAGTAGGCTTAATAACACAGGACTGCTGCGAAGTGGTAGATGAATCTATATCCCCGATGTCAAAGTAGGTAGGAGAGCGACAAGGAAATCGGCTGGCGGTAGCAAATGTGTTGGTAATATCCGTGAGCTACCGCTGCCCGCCGTATACTCCCCCCAGTCAGCTCTTCACCTCCCCCACGTTATGTCGGTTTATGAGGATGACGTCAGTGTTGGATGGCCATTCACGCACCACTCTGAGACATCGAAGCAACCAATGCTGATATTTTGACTTAAATAAAAATTGAGCATTAGAGACACTTAAATTACGGTCAACATATATGCAGAAAGCAACAATCAAATAAAACTTTCACTCACATCCAAACTTACAATTAATATCAAGGCACAACACTTACATTCTAGTGAAATAGAAGGTTAGAGAAAATTAAATATTTGTATTTATTTTGATTAATTAATTTCTTGCACCAAAACAATATAACACATTTACACAATTGTATGCATTAAATTATGAATAAATCCTGTGACTTACGACAACTGCATTCTGCATTCATGCCTGGCCAATAGAATTTGTCTTGAATTCTGGCCAATGTTCTTTTCTAACCCATGTGGCCCTCCCATGATAGCTTCATGTCCTAGCTTAAAGACTGCTGATCTGTAGATTTATGGAACTACAAAAGCATCATGAGTTACACCTCTATTTGAAGTCATTCTGTTGTACAACCGTCCTCTTTTTACTATAAACTGATGAGATTGTCCTCGGTTTCTAAAATTCCTCTTCTCAAGTTGATATTTTCTTACTGTCACCAGAGATGTATCCTGCTTTTGCTCTTGAATAACATGGTCCACTTGAACCAGTTCTTGCAGTGATGAAATCTTAAGGTTAGGTCTTTGAGTGTGTGTAGCATTATTCTGAGCTCTGGTTACAACAGCTGCGGCAATCTCTTCAGAATTATTCGACTCGTTGGAATGTAGTGTCTCTTGTGGTGAGAGGATTTCTCTTGTACTCACATCGAGTGTACCTTCCGTTTGAATTTGGACAGATTCCACACTTCTCACAGCATCCTTAACACTGTTTATATTTCCTATGATGAAATCACAAATTGGAGTCTTTAGGACCGCTGCACAAATAGACCCTGTGTAAAATGGAGTGTCACACTGTACTTGCACTTCTGGAACAAGTTCTACTGCTCCATTAATTGCTTGAAGTCTGATATTTTGTCCTGTAAACTTTTCTGGCTGAACTAATTTTTCTGCTATGATACATCCAGTAGATCCATTGTCTCGCATGCATATAACTTCTGTGTTGTTTACTTTCCCTGGAGCAGTAATGAGAGATGCATGACAAGATGTCCCACCAATAACAGCTTTACTATAATCAGCTAGACATGAACATGCTTGCTGTTGGGGATCGCCTTCACTGAAGCCATTTCCCTCCTTTACTCCCTTCACATATTTCTGACTATAGGATTTCTGTCTGGCTGTACTGTCAGGATTTTCCATGGTCACAGCTGCTGCTGCTCCTTTCTGCAGATTCTTGGGGAACTGCTGAAAGTTGTGCGAGGACCTGTGATAGTTTTCCCACTTTTGTTGGTATTCCTTTGCATCAGTCTTCTTACAATTGTCCTTAGAATTTTCAACTTCAGATTCTTGTGACTGGTTAGACTTTCCCGACTGTTTCTGGTGAAATACCTTGCGTGTCGGGTGGCCGTAAGCATCAAACCATGAAGTAGTTTCTTCCACTACTTCCTTTATAGTTTTAATTCTCCTCTGTGTTAGAAAGGAATTGAGGTTTGCGGGACACCTTTGGAGAAACTGCTCTCGGACCACTAAATCTTGTAGACTCTGGAGATTTTGATCTGCACCATCTAATTTCCACCATTTTTTCAAGGTAGCCGTGATTTTATCTGCGAACTGTCCAGCACTTTCATCTCCTCTTAAGGTTGAATGACGAAACATTTTCCGAGCTTCTTCTACACTCATTCCAAATGCTTGAATAAGTCACTAACTTGTCCTTCATCTTCAATCCAAATCTAGACTTCCAGTGCCTTCCCAGTGAGCTGACTAACCAGATGCAAAAGCCTTTCATTTTCAGTCAGATTTAAGTCAGTAGTCAACCTCTCAAAACGAACAAGATAACTATCTATTTTATCCTTGGTGGGATCAAATGAGGGAATTTTAATCTTAACCTTTGGAAGCGCTGGTACCATGTTATGATTAGTTGCAGTAGCTGCCTGCTGTACTTGAATTTGCAACTGGAGTTGAAGTTCTTCATTCCTGAGTTTAGCACGCCGCTCATCAGACTGTTGCTGTTCACTCGGTAACGCCTCTCCATATGTCTTGCTGTCTCCCGCTCCACCGAACTGCTGTAGTAGGCTTAATAACACAGGACTGCTGCGAAGTGATAGATGAATCTATATCCCCGATGTAAAAGTAGGTAGGAGAGCGACAAGGAAATCGGCTGGCGGTAGCAAATGTGTTGGTAATATCCGTGAGCTACCGCTGCCCGCCGTCTACTCCCCCCAGTCAGCTCTTCACCTCCCCCACGTTATGTCGGTATATGAGGATGACGTCAGTGTTGTATGGCCATTCACCCACCACTCTGAGACATCGAAGCAACCAATGCTGATATTTTGTATGGAATAAAAATGGAGCATTAGAGACACATAATATATATGCAGAAAGCATCAATCAAATAAAACTTTCACTCACATCCAAACTTACAATTAATATCAAGGCACAACACTTACATCCAAGTGAAATAGAAGAGTCGAAAATGAGTGGAAAACATAACTCTGGGAAACTCCTCATTCGAACTCCTATTTCTGAACACTCCTTTAGCAACATTAAGTAAAAAAAACTAAATCCTTAAAATTATATTAATTCTGTTAGGTAGCATATCAATTAACTGTCAATATATTAAATACTTTAGAAAATAACCAATTCAATATTAACGGTCATAAAAGAGTGCTTACGAACTATAATTTAATCAATGAAACTATATTTTTTTTATTATGAACAAACAATA
The DNA here is from genome assembly GCA_037953745.1 of Lithodes maja. Classification (NCBI taxonomy): domain Eukaryota; kingdom Metazoa; phylum Arthropoda; class Malacostraca; order Decapoda; family Lithodidae; genus Lithodes; species Lithodes maja. The sequence goes on along the minus strand of JBAKBP010008121.1, from coordinate 25,542 downwards.
ATGATTATGTCATGACTATTTTTTGGCATGACGAACAGCGACCATCATACGATAACTTTCAATCTAAAGTTTACCAGTAACGAACCAAATAGCAGCATCGAGAAAGTCCCTAATTTCAAGCAAGCAAACTTTCGTAAACTTAAAGCAATGTTTAAAGAAACTGACTGGAGCTTTTTAATTAACAATAACGACATAAATACATCTTGGGAATCATTGCAAACACCTACCTAAAAGCAGTGCAAGACTGCATACCATCGAAAATACGATCTACAGGCCATAATGATAAGCCCAAATGGTGGAATAAAGATATTTCAAACTGTCTGCTTGTTAAAAAGTATGCTAATGATAGATTAAAATCCTCACAAAATGATGAAGAACGGGTTAAATTTGTAGAACTACGACGCAAAGCCAAAAGGTTAATGAAGCAAAGTAAAAAGGTCCTGTAGTTACATGTTGAGAATCAAAGTAAAACAAACTAAAAACAAATTATAGTTATATCAGAAAGAAGAGAGTAGTTACTTCAACTGTAGGACCGTTAGTCGACGAAAATGGAGAATATACCAAAGACGAAGTACAAATGAGTAATACCCTCAAAAACCTTCTTTGCATCAGTTTTTACAACAGAAGACCTCATTGATATCCCTACAGCTTCGCCGATTCAAATAGATAATTCTGATGTTCTAAGCAATATCACCATTAGAGAGAGAGAGAGCAGTATTAAAATGTTTAGACAAACTCAAGGTAAATAAAACGCCCGGACCTGATACAATCTCACCTAGAGTTCTAAAGGAAGCTAAGGATGAGCTCTCCAAACCACTGACATTGCTATTCAATAAATCCTTGCAGTCTGGAACTATGCCTGATCAGTGGAAACTAGCTAACGTAACACCTATTTTTAAAAAAAGGCAGCAAATCCCTACCCAGTAACTATCGTCCAATTAGCTTAACCTCAGTTGTGTGTAAAATGCTAGAAACACTCATAAGAGACAGACTCGTAAATCACTTAGAGGAAAATAACATACTTAAAGAAACTCAACACGGCTTTCATAGCAAACGTTCCTGTTTAACAAACCTCTTAGACTTCTTCCACGATATCCTCAACCTCTATGATGAAAGTAAAGCTGTAGATATTATATACCTTGATTTTCAAAAGGCCTTTGAGAAAGTTCCCCACAAACGTTTACTGCTAAAACTAAAAGCGCATGGAATACAAGACGGTGTGTTGAAATGGATAGAAAATTGGCTCCGCTACAGAAAGCAAAGAGTAGTCATAAACGGTAAGGCATCTAAATGGACCAATGTAATTAGTGGGGTACCCCAGGGATCGGTACTAGGACCAATTATCTTTCTAATTTACATCAACGACATATATGAGGGTATCACCTGTACAATCTCAAAATTTGCTGACGAAAAAAAAATTGCAAATAGCGTACTCTCAAAAGAACAAGTTGACGATATGCAACACAATCTAGATAAGTTGTCACATTGGGCTCAAATTTGCCGAATGAGTTTCAAGGCGGATAAATGTAAAGTACTACATATCGGATACCAAAATGAGAAAGCAAACTATTCGATGCATGACACTCAGCTTAAGAATGTAAACAGAGAAACCGTTCTGGGGGTAACAATATCGAGTAACCTAAAACCGAGTCAACAATGTTTAGAAGTTGTTAAGAAAGCAAACAAAATAATTGGCTTTATAGGCAGGTCATTTGAGCATAAATCCAAAGAAGTTATCCTAACCCTTTACAATTCCTTAGTCCGCCCTCTTCTGGAATACTGCGTTCAATCCTGGTGCCCTTATTACCAAAAAGATATAGACAAGCTAGAATGAGTTCAACCTAGCCTAAAGAACAAACCATACGAGGAGCGTCTTAGAGAATTAAATCTATTTCCTTTAACCCAGCGCAGATTAAGAGGTGACTTAATTCAAGTGTTCAAAATCATCAAAGGCATCGACAAGATGAACTGTAGTAAGTACTTCACTATCGAACAATCTAATTACACGCAGGGAAACGGTTGCAAAATTATCGGTAAATCTTTTAACTCGCACGAATCTAAGAATTTCTTCTTCAATCGAGTTGTCAACTTGTGGAATGGGCTTCCCGAGACGTTATAGACTGCAGCACCGTTGATTCATTTAAACTTCGCCTAGCCAAATATCTTGCATCAAACCCGTGACTGACTGCGTTTGTAAATGAATGACTTTATTTTATCCCCCCCTCAGTTACTAACTCATCTTTCCCTTATTAAATTCCTAATCCTGCCATGGACATTAGTTCCAGGGCAGTAGTTCCCTTTCCAATGTTCTCTTACCCACTCCAAACCACTGTTTGGACAATTGATCCTTAGTGTTTTGGAGGACAAGCAGCCTAGAAGGGTCACCAGAACTGTTGTTGCTTGATTTCGTTTGTACTCCTTTGTACTATCTCACCACAGAATGTCTAGCCAACGTTACCTTGCCTACCCTCTTACTAACTTCTCACTATATTGCTTAACTCCATCCTTCCATCTCTCTCTCGGAGACTCGGTTTACCTCTTCCGCCTTGGATAATGATAATGAACAAAATAGCGATTGCATGTTGCCGTACACTCATTGCATTACAGGACCTACTTTCTGTATACTGCTCTACTGGAGAACTAATATTACCCTTTGAGGAAGGTACGCTCCAGATAAAGCTAATCATTTATGTGGAATAACATCCTCATTACAGTAAATTATATTTTACTTCCAGTCATGGTTGCATGTAGTTGTCACATTAAAATTAGGCATCTACATTGCTAAATCCATTTTGGATTATCTAATATTTCAGTTAATTAATCTTCCAGTCTATGAGTATCGATCGCAAAGAGGCAGTCAAGCTTTCGACCAACTATCCTAATTTCTAATCTCAATCAATGGAATTAGGTTCTAATAATGTATAATTGTTTTAAGTTTTTTTCTTGAGTACTGGATACCAAAACTGCACATTGTATTCCATATTCCAAATGTATAAATATATTGGATGAGGGCTGGTCCTAACCAGAGTGAGGTTTGGCATCCTATACCCAACCTTAGCTGTGTCTGTCTGTCTCTTTTAATGTCTTAATTTTCTTTCTGGGGGCATGAGGGCTAGTAATCCTCCTCTTCTTGTATAATTTTCATATTCGACGAGACAGAAAACGAGCGAGAGAACACGAAAATGGTCCCGGACCTTGAGAATAGGAGGAAATTTAAATTATTGTTTCTGTTCAGGCTGTGTCTTGTGTCCGGGTTCTGATAAGTTAGTTCCCTTGATACAGTCCGTAAAACAATCCAGTTCTGGTTTGATGGACTTAAATATACTTGACAGGAATGTACCGAGTAGGTTCTATATACAGTAAAAATGGTATTCAAAGGTTCAATATAGTACTCAATAACAACACAAGGAAGAACACATATAAAGGCTTTATTTACTAAGCATGAGAGTAGGTGAATTATGTGGATCATGAGGGAAGACCCAACAATATTAACAAACATATATAATTTATTATCCTTACTTCAGGACAATGTTACTGATACCAGAATAACTCAATAGTGAGAGTCTAGCATTAAATCAGATCATATAGAAAACATACATAGAGGCATAATGTACAAGAATAAATTTTAACCTTCAATGCAATAGTAAATGAGTCAAAATATCTTCTGTATTCACAAGAGACTTCAATGCTCTAGATAATGATCCTAGAGTCACAATGTGGAGAGTTGAGCTTATAAAGATATTGGCACAGGAGGCTAGGTGAGTCACGCGTAGGGCTCAGCTGACCCTTAAAACTGACCGCGTGAACTTGCCCTCAGGTCAGGTCACTGGGAAGGTCACCAGGTGAACTGAGGTAGTAATAAATACTTTTCTTAGTTAATGCAACTATGAACTTAGCTGAACTGCGATGTTAATTTACTTGACAGGACAGGGCTGAGATTATTATTTATAATCACTGAGAAGTATCAAAATCGGCCTAATTGAATGTATATCTTATCACAGGATTATATTACTTGAACATATGCTACGATAACGAACCGAACTTAGGAATTCGTGTTTCTAATAGTTTCTAGGCGAAGCAAAGTAATAATGTGAATTGGATACGCAAAGGAAATGGTTTAAAAATAGTTTTACTGGAGGATATTAATTAGGTCAAGATATAATCTTTAAATATTCGTGATAAAGACAACACACGAAGATAAACGAAATAACTAGCTGAGTTCCAATAGACTCAGATTGAAATGAACACTGAAGTTTTAATCTCAAAAAGTGGAAACTAACTGATTAACAAATATCGATCGGTAGATCGGACTTAACACCTTACGAGCGGCCTAGGCGGTAATGTATATGTACCGCCCAGCGGGGTGTTTTTACCCTAAATAGGGTTGTTTACGTGATCATTTTCATGCCTAAATAAGACCCAGAGCGTAAAACAAGTATCTATCCCTGAAAGGGCATAAACAGAGCTTTCCAATAATACCCCAACCATCCTTGTACGACCACTGATTTTCTTGCAATGATCGCGCAACACGAGTGCAAAAACCATGTAAATAGGTACTTTCCCTACATAATTCCCTGTGTAGCGAGTGTGAGGGGGGATGGAAGGGTGGTTTTCACTTCAGTTGGCCCACCGCGGTGGTGGGCGGCGGTCATAGCCTTACTACGCTCCTCACACCGCTCAGCTCTCTCTCTCTCTGCTACATTACGTGCTGAAAATGGCACACGACATAAGTTGTGAACCGCCACTTAGTCCAAATTTATTTCACACGACATAAGTTGGGCGCCGCCAAAGAAGGGTTAATAATTAAATTGGCGCTAATGACGAAGTTTAGCTCATTGACATTTAACGCAATATCAGATTCGCTTCTGAACGAGTTAACAGGGCGAGTAAAATAAAATTTACAGGCACAATTAGTACATGGACATAGGCGACGAAGTCCTACTCATTGATACTCAAAATTAATAGTACCAGACTCGGTTCTGAACGGGTTAACAGCTGCGAGGTGAATGAAATACACAGAAATAATTAGTGTAAGGTGGACGAAAGTGAGACGAAACACGGAGGAAAGAATTTCTAAACACGGTATTTGAAATATCACAACATCAATATTTACAAGAACATAAAAGAACTTCTATAAGATATATTTCATATGCGATTTATTAGCAAAAGAATTAAGGAATTACACTATGTACTCGTTGGAAAATTGGGCGTACATGTAGGTTCTAGGTAAAATGTGATTATATAAATGGAGTGATCACAGAATATACTAAGACTTCAACTCACAAAGAATAAATCAACATACACGTAGTCAGTAAATCTGCGAGCGTGGGGGCCTGAATATATATATTAATACACGGATATGTAACGTATGCGTAAGTTATGAATTAAATAAAGTCTTGAACAAGGGTCAAGGAATTAAGGCAAGTTTAACACAGAATAACACAGATTCAGAGGGATGACACTTATTACGCAAGTATGTGGTCCTAGGCCCAGATCACAATTAATTTAGGACACACACGGTTCACATATTTACCTAAACAATACCTCACAACAATAATCAACAAAGAAAGACACAGAAACACTTAGGTATTTGGAAGGGCAGGGAAGGGGGGGGGGGGGGGGGGAGGGGCGAGAGTGCTAGTCTGGCCAGCGTAGAGGATAGTAGCCAATTCTTGCACAGCTGGTTACCTCCTCGAGCAGGGATTCTTGGTTTAGGCTTGATTACGTAATAAGAACAGGGGTCCTAGGTCCAGGCCTGTTTACATAATGGAGCAGGGGTCCTAGGTCCAGGCCTACGTCCGTAGCTCGAGCAGGGGTCCTCGGTTCAGGGCGCCAGGCAACAGACAGGTGGTCCTCCAGTAATCCTGAAGGAGAGGGAGGTGTCGTCCGGGGGCACTCTCGAGGGCAAGGGGGGAGGGGGGGGGGGCGAACCGTAGCAACACTGTCCCAACTAGGCCGTTCCTGGTGGTCAAGCTTAGTCAGTAGGTGAGGTGGTGCTTACTTTCCTCAGGTTTTTCTGAGGTCCTATGCAAATATTTTTTTGCTTCAGGTGTCAATGAACTCTTGGGGAAAAGGGGTGTTGAGGAAAGAGGAAAAATGGTTGTTGTGAGGTACATAATTTATACATTCTAGCCTGGGAACTCAGGTATTATCATGTGGGCCTGGTTCCAAAGCAATATTACAATACTTAAGGGGGCAGCTAGAAGATCCAGGGCTGCTATGAAAAATAGAAAACACTTAGAGCTTAAAATGGAGCAACTGTCTTGTAGGTCTTCTAGTTACCCTAAGCCATACACATACAGGATTGTAGTTGTATCCTCGGGGCTTGGAGTGGTCAGGCGTTATCAGGTCCATTGGTTCCTGAAATATTAGGGGCGCTGGTGAGTAGATTGCATAAGGGTGTGTTCGTCATATTCTAGATCTGGCGGAACAATACAGGGAGCGTCACTGTTGGTGGAGGCTATGTAAAAGGAGGGTTCTAATTGGCTGTCCCAGGGCAGTTGTGGTTGGCTGCAGAATACGGCTTGTGACTGGCTAAGAGAGTGTTCCATTTTCTTAGATGGCTGTGGGCGTGAAAGAGAACTGGGAAATGGACGGCTGGGCATGGTCAACTCAGGTAGATTCTTGTGGACTCGGAGGGGGGACTCTGGTAGATGTCTTCGTTGTCTGCCCTGGGGTTTTGAGGTTGCCTGAGTGGTTATGCAGGCCACTCGGTGTATCGTTGGTTTAGGGCCCGTCATCTCAATATGAATAATAATAAAGGATACACTTTTGTAACTGGAGAAATAAATTAACCCCTTCTGTACTGGCGAGTTTTGTTCAATGAATTAAAGCTACATTTAGACGATTTTCTGCATTTTAAGAAGGATATATGGTAACTAAAAGGATTAATTGAGATCGTCTGTAAATGGTTATGTGGTAGACGTCCTTCCTAAGCTGAATAAAACAGTCATATAGTTGCCAAAATACAGTGAAAAAGACGTCGCTGGTACAGAACGGTGTTACGACCGGGCACTCGGGTACACTAGGGCTCTTACACAGGACTCGAGTATGGCTCGCTGCCACAACGGAAACACACGATCCCAACCCCAGAGTACTGCCAGCCGAACAAAAAACGCCACTACCCTCCAGAGTTCTATCTGCTATAACGGGGTATACAAGAACTCGGTACTAGCGTTTCACACAACAGACTAATAACAAGACGGGAGTTATCTAGTCTGGTCAACAATCAAACAAAGAAGAAAGTACTACAACACTAAAGAATAGTGTTGCCGAAGCCGAAGTAATCCACCCTTGAACTAAGAACTTAAGAAGTCCTCCACCCTCTACTTCGGATCGGCACTATTACGTTACGTTAAACAATAGTCCTCGAGCATCAAGCAAGGAATCTTCTGATAAGTTAGATGCTTCTCGAATACTCATAAGAAGTAAGTATCGGATTTTGAACAGCAATTTAATGAATAACTCACTGGTAATTAAAGGCTTTAAATTGACATAAGAAGAATTATAAGAATAAGCAATAGGATATGGCAAACATTAAGAAGAAGTACTCCGACAATGCACTGGCAATAGCCTACTAAGATTGTGCTCGTGGGCCACTAATCTCTGAAGTAGCTAAGCGTGCCACACATGAAATCAATAGTGCTTAAACAATAATATACATAAGGAGAAGCTTCAATACTATGCTGTATCTGCTGGTCGAGCAAAGTCTAGCTGGGATATCTAAGGTTAAGAGACAATGGCTGAGCAAGCGGCTCGTAGCCTAGCGAGGTCCTTAAGACTGTGCGGCCAAATTACGGTAATTGACGGGATGCTCTCTTGAGAGATCCAGATCACTAGTATCTGGTTCTCTCCTGGCGATCCTCTCAAAGTCAAGCAAATGAGATAGCACAGTGTTGGGTGGCACAGGCAAAAGCCCTCACTCGCAACACAGTGCTAAACTCCCACGGTACACAATCAAAAAGACCCCCTAGGCTTCCCACGTCTCCGTTGCAATTGTACTGGTTCAACCGCAACCTAGTACTCATAGGAAATCACAACTCAGAAACCCTATCCCAGTCTAGCATTACCTAAACCAGCAGAAAACAGGAACATGAATAATAGTACACAGGGAAATACATATACGAGTGCAACAAACATCAATCAATCCTATTCTAGTTAACCCTTCCAAAAATAGGCTATCTAACAGGCACTTATCTCGTGAGAACTCAAGCGATAATACTTTGGCTGACTAAATCTGCACCAAAGGGGTCATTGAGGTTATAAAGGGTCGAGAAGGGAAGAAAATAGGCTGTTCAGAGAGTAGAGAAAGTTCACATCAGTCGGAAGAATATCGATAGTTGCAAGGGATATGAGAGGTCGCTTTGCCTGATGAGTTCTGATCTAAAAATGGCGAGACCTCCCTTTTTATACTCGGCCCCGTAGCGAGCATAACGGCAATCATGACGTCACATTCGCTCTCTCAATCTGGGATCGACAAAGGATTCCCACGCTCTTGATGAGGGGGGAGGGAGGGGGGAAGGAGGGAGGAGGGAGTGAGGCCTACACACCTCGTGGCGCGCACACTGTCCTCCGTTACATAACTCTCTCTCTCTTCGCATCATTATATATATATAAATCCCACACACAATACTTATATCTAATGATATAAAATAGAACTCGTTGACTTAGAAGAAAACAAAATACATAATGATAATACTTATAGTACAACGGTTCACATAAACTGAGTTAGGAAACTCTACACAGACTACAGCCAAAGTTCCTGCCCTGACGATCCTAGCGAGGGTGGGGCCTGACTGGGCGTTCTGTACAGCATGCTCATACTCGACATGCGTCACACCTCCCCCAAGATTTTACTTGCTCAACCCTGAGCTAAAATCTGATATACAGAACCCCATCAAACCCCTCACACCCAGCGACCGCATGGCACTAAAACAACGCTGAGTTTATCACTAAAACACATCTTATAAAAAAAAAAAAAAAAAATCACATTTCATAACTCCTCCCAACAATAGTAAAAGACATAATATCATGCTCCCAGAGCGAGCTTACAACAGCTCAGCCGTTTGATAGTTCGTGGACTACTCAAACACTTTATAGGCTATGACAAACTTATACAATTATCTTCATCAAAAAGAAAGAGTTTTTATATGATTTTTATATTTTAATGTTTTTTCCGGCTGCACTATAAGGGCATCCTATTTTTCTTCTATACCAAACGCTCAACTCCTGCTTCCTAGCCTCATTCTCCATTTTAGCAAGCTCGAGTTTAAATATCATCTCAGGAGACAGGCCGGAAGAGGGAGCTGCCACTACTGAAGGAGGGGGGGCAAGAACTGGGGAACCACCATACGCACCGCCCGAGGGCACTCCAATCTTCCAATGCTCATCCCTCTGTGGGAGAGTGCTAACCTCCGGCAACTGAGTGGACGGCACTGTGGGAGTCGAGTGAGAGGGGATCTGGGGAGGAACCCCCCCAAACGCCCTCTCCTCCGAAACCCCATGTCGCCCACGCAACACCCAGGAAATCAGCTCCCCCTTGGACATCCCTCCTACATTGGATAGACCCAAAACCTTGGCTATCAGGTGCAAGCCATAAACATTCACCCCAGTCAGCCTCTCCTCCGTCACATGGTACTGCTTACTCACAAAAAGTCTAGCATCCTCCTCACTAGTTACTAACGGCACCTCCTCAAATAGCATCTCTCGCTCCTCGTCAATACTAGGGCACGACATACTGAAGTTCACCAAAAAATTCTCGAGACAAAAGTGTTAAACTCCCTTATGCAAGCACTAATTACTAAATTAACTGGAGTCTCTTAAATGCTCTCCTAATTGCCTTACAAAAAAAAAATATTCTTCAATATGTACGCTAAAGTACCAACAAACAAATGTTGTACAACTCTGCAAAAAATTATACTGTTCACAAAATCCTAAGCAAGGTCGCCATTTGTTACGACCGGGCACTCGGGTACACTAGGGCTCTTACACAGGACTCGAGTATGGCTCGCTGCCACAACGGAAACACACGATCCCAACCCCAGAGTACTGCCAGCCGAACAAAAAACGCCACTACCCTCCAGAGTTCTATCTGCTATAACGGGGTATACAAGAACTCGGTACTAGCGTTTCACACAACAGACTAATAACAAGACGGGAGTTATCTAGTCTGGTCAACAATCAAACAAAGAAGAAAGTACTACAACACTAAAGAATAGTGTTGGCCGAAGCCGAAGTAATCCACCCTTGAACTAAGAACTTAAGAAGTCCTCCACCCTCTACTTCGGATCGGCACTATTACGTTACGTTAAACAATAGTCCTCGAGCATCAAGCAAGGAATCTTCTGATAAGTTAGATGCTTCTCGAATACTCATAAGAAGTAAGTATCGGATTTTGAACAGCAATTTAATGAATAACTCACTGGTAATTAAAGGCTTTAAATTGACATAAGAAGAATTATAAGAATAAGCAATAGGATATGGCAAACATTAAGAAGAAGTACTCCGACAATGCACTGGCAATAGCCTACTAAGATTGTGCTCGTGGGCCACTAATCTCTGAAGTAGCTAAGCGTGCCACACATGAAATCAATAGTGCTTAAACAATAATATACATAAGGAGAAGCTTCAATACTATGCTGTATCTGCTGGTCGAGCAAAGTCTAGCTGGGATATCTAAGGTTAAGAGACAATGGCTGAGCAAGCGGCTCGTAGCCTAGCGAGGTCCTTAAGACTGTGCGGCCAAATTACGGTAATTGACGGGATGCTCTCTTGAGAGATCCAGATCACTAGTATCTGGTTCTCTCCTGGCGATCCTCTCAAAGTCAAGCAAATGAGATAGCACAGTGTTGGGTGGCACAGGCAAAAGCCCTCACTCGCAACACAGTGCTAAACTCCCACGGTACACAATCAAAAAGACCCCCTAGGCTTCCCACGTCTCCGTTGCAATTGTACTGGTTCAACCGCAACCTAGTACTCATAGGAAATCACAACTCAGAAACCCTATCCCAGTCTAGCATTACCTAAACCAGCAGAAAACAGGAACATGAATAATAGTACACAGGGAAATACATATACGAGTGCAACAAACATCAATCAATCCTATTCTAGTTAACCCTTCCAAAAATAGGCTATCTAACAGGCACTTATCTCGTGAGAACTCAAGCGATAATACTTTGGCTGACTAAATCTGCACCAAAGGGGTCATTGAGGTTATAAAGGGTCGAGAAGGGAAGAAAATAGGCTGTTCAGAGAGTAGAGAAAGTTCACATCAGTCGGAAGAATATCGATAGTTGCAAGGGATATGAGAGGTCGCTTTGCCTGATGAGTTCTGATCTAAAAATGGCGAGACCTCCCTTTTTATACTCGGCCCCGTAGCGAGCATAACGGCAATCATGACGTCACATTCGCTCTCTCAATCTGGGATCGACAAAGGATTCCCACGCTCTTGATGAGGGGGGAGGGAGGGGGGAAGGAGGGAGGAGGGAGTGAGGCCTACACACCTCGTGGCGCGCACACTGTCCTCCGTTACATAACTCTCTCTCTCTTCGCATCATTATATATATATAAATCCCACACACAATACTTATATCTAATGATATAAAATAGAACTCGTTGACTTAGAAGAAAACAAAATACATAATGATAATACTTATAGTACAACGGTTCACATAAACTGAGTTAGGAAACTCTACACAGACTACAGCCAAAGTTCCTGCCCTGACGATCCTAGCGAGGGTGGGGCCTGACTGGGCGTTCTGTACAGCATGCTCATACTCGACATGCGTCACAACGGGTTATTAACACTATTCTAAATATACAGTAGTGTTGCATGAGAAGAGCTGAAGAGGATCGAATATTATATAGGCATTTATTGCATTGGTCAATTATTTTTGGTATCCCTTAAAATTCTGTTGGCGTTGCATTATATATTCAGAATTGTCACTAGAAATACTTCTCCCTGATTCTTTTGCGGGAATATTAGAATTATATACCGGTATTCAGTTATGACGTCGGAACTGAACAAATATATATACATATATTAGCTAAATAAATAAATAAATATATTAAAATGCTATGCTGGATCATATTCAAAATACGTTAAATAATTATCTCCCTGTCAGTCTGAACCAGTTGGGAAAGAGAAAGCGTTGAGAGAAAGAGAGGAGAGAAAGGAGAACGAAATAAGAGAAAGGGAGGGAAAAGATAGAATAGATAGGGAATAGAGAAAGAGAGGAGATATAATAAAAATAGGAGAGACAAGAACAAGCGAGGAGAGAAACGGAGGGAAAAGAGAGAAGGGAATAAAGAAAGAGAGGAGATAATAGAGAAAGAGAGAAGAGAACATGAAAAGAGAGGAGAGATGAGAAAAAAGAGAGGAGATAAAAGAGAAAGAGGAGATAAAAAAGAAAGATAAGAGAGATAAGAGAATGGGAGGAGAGAAAAAAGATATAGAGAGAAGAGAAATGAGAAAGAAGAGTAAAAGAGAGAAACAAGTAGAGAAGAGAAAATAATAAGAAGAGAAAAGGGAGATAAATAGTAGAAAACAGAAGAGAAAAAGAGGAGAGAACAGAATATGGATAACAGAGGAGAGGAGAGAAAAGAGGAAGTGAAATACAAAAAAAAAGGAAGGAAAAGAGAAGAAAGGATAGAGAAAGAAAAGAGCGGAGATAAAATCAAAGAGAAAGAGCGGAGAGAAAAGGGAAAGAGAGGAAATAAAGGATTGAGAGAGGAGAAAAGAGAGAAACAAAGAGAACACAAAAGCGAGGAAAGAAAAAAAGAGATAAAGAGGAAAGAAAAGAACACAGATAGAAGAGAAAGAGAGGAAAGACAAAACAAATATAAAATACAAAGAGAAAGAGAGGACAGCAAAGAAAACAGAAGAACAAGAGAAAGAGAGGAAAGAAAAGACAACAAAGATAGAAGAAAAAGATAAACAAGAGCAAGGGAAGAAAAAAGAGAGGAAAGAAAATAATAAAACAGAAGTAAAAGAACAAAGAGCGAGGAAAGAAAATATAAAGATAAGACAGAAAAAAGGGATAGAAGGTTAAGATAAGTTAGCGAGAAAGACGGAGAGAGAGAGAGAGTAAGTGACGGTGATGTTGAGGAGGTGAATTAGTCATGGCAGAGTAAAAGCCAGAGCAATCAGGGAAGGAGGAGGGGAAATACCGTGCAGAGGAAAATGAAAAACAAAAGGATGTACTGAGCGGTTCCTTTGTACACTCGGATGTCATAGTCTCTAGCCCACTCATTTATATTCTTGGAATTCACCATTTTGTTTTGTCTATGTCCATGAAGGAGACAAAATACAACATACACACATACACACACAAGAGAGAGAGAGAGAGAGAGTGTGAGAGCATTAAAGGGGGATGGGTCCCCCTTATTCCTCATGTTAAGCCGCATTAGTTTTCAGATTTTAAGACATTCGGCCCATTAGTTTGTCGGTTTTAAGATCTTTTACCCCATTTCTTTGTCAATATTACGATTTTTTGTGTCATTTTAATATCGATTTTTTTTTTCCTGGCAACCGCAATATCGAGCCTGCCATATCCGCCGGGATATATTTGTACCGAAAAAATGTACAAATGTATCTTGAAGAGGGGTCTTGAGGTGTATTGTATAGCTTGATGAAGGTCTAGGGACGAAACTAACAACAACATTTTACAAAAAAGTAAATACATAGGAACATAATATACACCCATTCCCTCTTAAGGGAATATCCTTTACTATTTGTGCAGGTTCGTCCCTCCCCAGCCTAAGTAGGATTCCCCATTATGCCAGAAGGAACTAAGGGTGAAGCATGGTATAAAGTTTCCAGGTGGTGCCATTCTTACAATGCTGGCTCCTGAGAATTGTGTGTACAGAGAGAGAGAGAGAGAGTGTGTGTACATATGAAAATAAATAGTGATGCTTGGGTGAGAGACGTTGTGTGCAAAACGAATTGGATGTGTGTGTGTGAGTGTTTTTTATCTCTGTGTGTATACGTGTGTGTGTGTGTGCATCCTGCATATATATATATATATATATATATATATATATATATATATATATATATATATATATATATATATATATATGTATATATACTGTATATACAGTATATATATATATATATATATATATATATATATATACTGTATTATACATTATATATATATATATATATATATATATATATATATATATATATATATATATATAATAATTATATAGTTTTTGGTTTCTACATGAAAGTTAATGCTAAAACCATTGTTTGTAAAAAGCCAAAATCTTATTTATTCCTCCTTTCATTTATCGGGCTTCTTTCCATATTATCAAAATAGTTATTTGTATATGTTAATTGTTCTGTTACTCTCACTGTTTGCTTTTAACATGTTCCCAATATTTATCTGAGTTGTGATTCTTATCCAAATGTAATAATCTATATTTGTATCAGTTCATAAATATAATGCTAACCTCTTTTATCACTTAAGGGGGAGGTATTTATTTGCTCATATACTGTATATATATATACAGTATATATATACTGTATATATATACATATATATATATATATATATATATATATATATATATACTGTATGTATACATATTCTGACATACGGATCCCTGTATGTGTTTATTTAAGAGTTAGAATTAAGAGTTGAAGGAGTGCCGAATTACCCAGGCGGCGAAGCAGACCAGCGAGCGAACCAGCGAGTGGAAACCAGCTCGCCTGCATACCAGCAAACAAGCCTTCACACCTGCGTGCGTCATATGGGACCCTGCAAACTACTTCGATGACCCGACGCTATGACGATAATCAACGCCATTGGACCACGCATCTGCTACGCAACTAGAGGACCTGTGATTGGGGCACGCACTATCCCCCGCCTCCTGATTCGTTCCTACACCATCATTGCATAGTATATAAGACCCGAGTAGTGGGCATTCAAATCAGTCACATTTGGAGTTGGGAAGGTGAACTTGCAGCTGGAGGAAGACGGGGTGAAGTATTATAATGGGATTGTGACTGTCAGTCAGATTATATAAGTGTGTGTTAAGTGTGTTCGGTGTAATCACTTACAGTATGTTGGTTAGTGAGATATGTGATTGGGAATTAACGTTAATGCTACTATTATGTACTTAACTATTTTAGTTGACTGCCTTGTGGACTAAAGCAACTCTTTAAGTAATTGGGTTATGATAAAAGTAATACTATTGTTTTATATTAATACTTACGAGTTCTTTCATTTTCTTTTAATTAAGCTTACATTGCTGGTAAGACCAAGTACGGTGATACTATTGTCTCATATTAGTAATATTGCCTTAGACTAACATGGCTGTTTTAATGTTACTTCTAGTGATTTCCTAGGCTGAAGAAAATTCTTTTAGCTTCCAAATATTTGTTTTGCTTTTCATATTATTTGAGTGAGACCTGAATCGAATCTATGAAGCGATCCTGTAACTTAATTTACTCATAATCAAACCTCAATGTTACGTGGTTAAGAAAATACATTTATCTAATAATTAAATATATATCTAACTTTTTATGTGACTTTGATATTAATCCTGATAAAAATAATATAATACTATTAACGTAAGACAAGAACCAAGAATAATAACTACATTAAATATAAATAAAAGGACATGATATAAGAAAACTATCTTCATTTCAAAAAGGATAAGAGACAGAAATATTCTTACCTTAATATTTATCTTTAAAGACTTGATATATAATTAATAGTCCTTCTTTAGATATTACTTATTCGGTTCATAACCATAGCCTACTAAGCTTCGGTTAAATAATAATTCTTTATAAATACTACATGACTTTAATTAGTTTCAGTATTTTTCCATAATGAAAGAGTATCAGTCAATAAAGGATACCATGTCCTAAGATCCAAAAGGAAAGGAAGCAACAAAAGTAAATAATGTTATTAGATTTTGCTTTCGTTTTGCCTTCAGCTGACGGATACCTTAATATATATCTGTGATATCTAGTTTCATCAAGTTAACCACTTGAGGATTAAGATACGTAACAATATATATATATATATATATATATATACTGTATATATATATATATATATATATATTTTTTTTTTTTTTTTTTTTTTTTTTCAAATCCTAGACCTCTAACAAGCTTAAACAACAAGATTAACCCAAGACACTCCTTTAGGATCAATTTGTACATTTTTCGATCGTCCCAGCCGAAGCCCGCTTCTTCTTTAATAACGGGCTCGCTTTCGCTCGCCAGGAAAAAATCAACACCTAAATGCCACGAAAAGTCTTATTTTTGACATAGAAAAGAGGTATTATAATCACCAAACTAATGAGCCGAACGTCATCAAATCTGAAAGATAATAGGGTTAAACATGAGGGACAATGGGGACCAGACAAACGACCCATCTCCCCTTCACTACAAGTGTCTTCTTCGCATTTTGCATCCATTACTAAAAGCCAAACCGATCTAACCATGATACCAACAATCTGAGGGAGAGGGAGAAAGAGAGAGAGAGAGAGGGGGGGGGGGGGGTGCAGGATGTAAGAGATATTACAACTTGAATAACTAGACAGTTAGCAATATAGATATCGTGTCTAAAAATATAACAAAGAAGCATGAACAACAATCATGGTTACCAAATCAAGTCCGCTAGATAATAAATATATACCAAAAATCGATAGAATAATGGCACAATCTGTAAAATATCGGTATAAAATCTATGGAGTATCGCTAGAAATCATATACAGTCTACGACAGAACTGCTGTCATGGCCTAAGGCAATGTATTAGTTCACTTATCTTTTAATAGATGGCCCTTTAATCGCTTCTAATAAAAGGGGCCGGGGTTAACATAGAGGTTGGAAGGAGGAGGAGTCAAACGTGTGTGTGTGTGTGTGCGTGTTCTATAACAGCACGCAGAATAAGTTTATTTTAACATAACACACAGGCTATATTATGAGATTAGCTCATGCTGGATCACAAATAAGTAACACACATCAGGTGTTGCGTTATTTATGGAATTTAATATACAGACAATCAAGTTTATATCCTTCGAACTTCCCATTCCCCTCCTCCCTCTCTCCCTTTCACCCCAACTCTCCATCTCCACCCACTTTCTCTACCCTCCCTCTCACCTCTCTCTCTCTCTCTCTCTCTCAAGGACGTAAATGATATCCTCTAAAATACGCAGATTAATACTATGCGATTGTTTTGAATGTACATATACATAATAAATGTTAGGGATAACTAAAATAACAAACATATATTGATTAGGAATAGGATAACTAGCGAGGCAGCGAACAACACCTATTGCTCGCTGCCTCGCTAGTTATCCTATTCCTACTTAAGCTAAGGGGAGGCTGAACCTCGGCTGAGCCCAGTAATCAAAATTTCAAATTTGTTTGTTCTTGTTCTAAAATGTTTGCCTTCAGCCACCAAAATAAATTTGTTGTGTCTTTTGTCTAAAGGGCTTCTGTAAGCAATAGAAATGATCATATGAGGGCATAAACACCCATATGACATCCCTAGCACCCCTCTGGGGGGTCCCCAATATCATGGAATTTGGTAAGAAACTGTTAAATATTGTCTGAGGTCTAGTAACTCCAGATGTTTTAGTTTAGTTAGCCATCAAACTCCTTATTCTATGACTGCTGTTAAAGAAAACGCTGTCTAAGGAGGACAAAGTAATACATTCTCCCCCAAAATGGATTTCGGTGTGTGATAATCTAAGATTTTTGTGTGCCAGCGATCATATATTGGCATTTCCGAGTCTATCTAAAAAAATGTGTATTGCTCAAATCATTCCCCTTCTACACACTATAAATAGGGTTATAGAGCAACGCCTGTACATTTCGATAATGGCCGTTTCGCCGAAAAATTTGGAGATTCGACCTTTTCCTTGTCAAAAATTGCTCTGACCAAAACATATGATTGTATATTATATATTTTTTTTTCAGCACCTATTGTTCAATATGGGTACACGAAAACGCTATGTTGTAGGGGATGCTTGTAGGATACGCCATACAAAAATTGCTGGAAATTTGAAATTTTTTCAGTGACTAGATGATTTTTCAAATTGCGCAATGAAATTGAAAAAAAAATGAAACGCACATAGAGAGCTGTTTTTTTTTTTTAATTATTAAGCCAACACAAATAACTTTAATCCTAAGTATTATTGTTACACTTAATACAAATACAAACAAATATAGACGTGTTCTTCGGGAATCGTAGCTATAAGGGGAGGCTGAACCTTTGAATAAGTTGAATAATACATATACTTATGACCTCCACAATTTGTAATGTTTGGGTAGACGGCGCTTCAACCTCTCTCCTCTGTCCATCACATGCAAACACCAACCCACCAACACAAACACAGGATACAAAACACACACACACAAGCACACCCGATAACATAAAACGCACATCACACACATGATCACATACAACGTAATTGGCACAAATCACTCACACATGCTAACATAAAACGCACACACACACACACACACACACTGGTCCAGGCAAACTAGAAAAAGTATTATCATTATTGAGGAAATGCTGCTGTCTTCAGTCCTTGCCATGGCCATCCTGAGCCTTACGACGTATACAGACTAATAACACGCATAACAAAGCCACTACAACAACTTCATCTCTCTCCAACACCCCTTCTCCCCTCTCTACACTCTTCAGAAAATAGGAAAATTAGAATGTAGCTACGAGGTGCCATTGTAAAGGCTTATCCTTCAATACCTTCAACTGACCTGACCCCATCCGGGGTTTAGCTGGTCCACAAGGGTGTGTGACATGAACCCAATAGAGAATTTGTGGGCCATCATGTCATGGAGTGGAATGTGGTCCAGGTTAGGATTGGAAAGGGCGGGAGGAGTGGGATCGGGGGGTAGGAGGAGGGGGGGGGGGGGGGATCCGTTGACGCCCTAATAAAAGTTGGAATTGTTTTAAATCAGCTCCAACGAGAATACAGGAGGTAGTTGATGCAGCTTCTGGGTGGAGATCATATTGATTGAATACATATAAATTGTAAATGTTTACTTTTAAGAACCCTCTATATATATTATATAATGTGTATGTGTTTCCAATGTTCACCGTAACATAATGATGGTGAAATAATACATATTAAATTAAATTCAAGGTAACATACACAGAGCTATAGTAGGCTATACTTTGAATTATGTTTGGAGGATAATTTAAACAATTCGAAGTAAAATTATAAAAGCCTAAACAATTTATATCAACTTTAAAACAACATTGCCAGATTGCTTGGATTATAGTAATTGTTCAATTCGATGACTTACTTTATAGTAAATAATTACAATGGGTAGCCCCGAACTGTTTACTGATAATGGGAAGCCACAGTAATTAAGCTAGTCATTAAGAATCCACTGAGAAAAGTATAATGCAATAATCATACGTGTCATATTACATGTTAAGGTAGATTATGTGAATAGTGGTATGGAAGAAATAAAGATTTACTCCAATATCAAAATTTGTTTTTATTACAAAGAAACATGTTTCGGCTCATCTAAAGTGTTTTCTCTAACTGAGCCGATATTATCTTGTCTTTATGATATATATATTTGGTTATAATTTGGTCCAATCTAGATTACAATGTGATCCAACTTGTCTTGATGAGCAAAGTTGGCAACTTTGAGTGTTTTGCAACGGAGCATATCTATTTATTTTCTATAACACATTGTATAAGGTAAAGAATAGAATACGAGTTAATAATTGAGAATCAGTAAAGGTAAAAAGAACAGTATTATTAAAACACCAAAATAATTTTATGGACAGCTTTGAACACGATGATGAGGAAAATTATATATTCGGTTAGGAGAGAGAAGGGGGAGAGAAAAAGAGAGAAGGGGGGAGATAGGGGAAGGCAGCAGAGAGAAGGGGAGGAGGGGGGAATGGAAAGTTCGAAGGATAGAAACTTGATTGTCTGTATATTAAATTCAATAAATAACGCAACACCTGATGTGTGTTACTTATTTGTGATCCGGCATGGGCTAATTTAATAATATAGCATGTGTGTTATGTTAAAATAAACTTATTCTGCGTGCTGTTCTACAACACACACACACACACACACACACACACGTTTGACTCCTCCTTCCAACCTCTATATTAACCCCGCCCCCTTTTATTAGAAGCGATTAAAGGGCCATCAATTAAAAGATAAGTGAACTAACACATTGCCTCAGGCCATGACAACAAGTTATGTCGTAGACTGTACAAATGTGCCTCTAGAGCGGTATATATACGTCTAGATCTAGCGGAAAAGTAGCTAAATTGGCAACACTGGCAACAAAGAAGGTGTGAAGTATACAATAGATAGTGAAACATGCATATATTTACCGTAGACTTCTAATATAGTTCATAGTGAAACATGCATACATCTCCCTAAGACTTCTGACACATACTACTGGGTACCAGTGCAGTCGGTCAAAGATCCAGCTGACCCACCCTAGCTCTGGGGCTTGCAGTAGTATCTGGCAATACTTGGTGTAGTAAGGAGGTGTGTTTTGCAGAGATTGTGATTGGTTGATCTAATTTTGGCTATATCAGTATCATAACAGATATTAACACCTTACGATCGGGCTACGCGGGATATTTGACCGTGCCGCACAGCGTTTTTTTTTTTACCATAAATGGGGTTGTTTCCGTGCTCTTTTTCATGCATAAACAAGACCCAGAGCGTAATACAAGTATGTATCACTGAAGGGGCGTAAATTGAGCTTTCCAATGACACCCGAACCATCTTTCTACGATCACTGGTTGTCTTGTCTTGCAACGATCGTACAACCGAAGGCAAAATCGCTAAAATATGGTAATTTCTTTATATAGTTACGTATGTAGCGAGGGTGGATGTAAGTGCAGTAAATCTCAGTAGGTCCACGGCGGCCATGGCGAGCGGTCATGAGGTAACTCATGCTCCTCCAGTCACTCGTCTCTATCTCAGAGCCAATATTGCGCCAAAATTGCACTCGGACTTAAGGCAGGCCCCGCCACATAGTCCAAATTTTTTTATTCGGACTTAAGTCGAGCCCCGATCTTTAAGGGTTAAACAAGACAAATGAAACATATATCTAATACAAATGCATACATTGCTATATAATATAATGAATGTTTTCCAAATGTTCATAGATGCTTTCAATAAATTGACACTATTATGGCAGGTTGTATCTTTGAATAGCGGCGAACGATTTTGCGTGTGCGTTTGTGTGGGAGAGGGGAGGGGAGGGGGTTGTGGGAGAGGTAAAACACTAACGTGGGTATTTGTTGTTCTACTAACTGCCTATAGTTGTATAATGTTATTAATAACACCTTACTATAAGCCAGGGAGAGACATAGAGGAGCGTGTAGAGAGAGAGAGACAGACCCATACGCCTCCTCCAGTATGAATTTAAGTATATATTCGCCAAATATCAGTTATTATTATTGTTCACGTTTAAGCTCTTCATTACCTGTCACATCACCTAATGCATGGCGAATTCATATGACAATTGCTGAATATAACCATTGCTTTGACGAAAATATTTGAGACAACGTTAACTCAGGCTGAAAAATATGTGTATTATCCTACACTTAAGGTCATATAATATCGCAATACACATGGTGGCAAATGACAATGGAAATGAACAGTTACAATTTGTGAAACTAAACAAACTATTACATAATAACTGCATTCCATTTAATATGTAAATATACAACTAATTAACAACAGTACCATTATACAGTATTGTTGATTATTCCATATACTGTACATTACATTTTAGATTATTATTACGTAAACAGTTTTAACATGTGTTATTCATACGGTAAATAATATTATTACATCTATTAAAATAACACAAGATATTAAATATCATGATTTAGATAAATTATCCTTGTGTTGGGAAAATGTGTTGAGAGTCACAGTTGATAATGAGTTTGTTAAATATTGATTACAGTTATCATGATTCACGATGATTTGTAAAATCAATTGCATGTACTGTATCGGTAAGACAGTCACAGGTTCATCATGATTCTAAATTACCAGTAGCCAAAAAGAAACATTGCAGATGTTATCATATTTTACTGTATTTAGCCAAATGATAGTTATGATAGTTAGTTGATCACACGTTTCCCTCATGGGCATGGTATAATTAGACCAGCTGGCAATCTTAGATATCAAATTCTTCTCTATTTATGATGCTATAAAGTCGATTTTCCTGTGTGGCTCCTGTCAAACTATCCACTTTCCTCCCCCCCCCCTCCCCCCCCCCCCATTGTATATTTGAGTATCGTAGCCTGTGTTGCTCTCTGACACTAGGTTGAGATTAGCATGATTCGTTAACAAAAAAAACTCCACCAACACCACTTCTACTGCTAAATTTCACATGTCTTACTCGTAAGGCCTACCAACATGTCTCAAGGTAAATCCTATGACCTAAAATATTCAGCTTCAGTACCAATCTGGTTCTTACTGATTAACTTCCACTAAATATGAACAATAATAATAATACGTATTTGCTAATTTGGAAGACAATAAACACAATAATTACAAACATGTGGTAGAAATGTGTTGGTATGACTGGAGAACCCTGTCCAGTTCTTTGGAAAGAGAGGGAGAGAGAGTATTATGCTAATTTGTATTCAGACTATCAAATTTCAGTAGGATTGCAAATGGCGTGGTGTGAAGAATAATTACTAGCGATTAGATGGAAGATAAATCTCGTTAACCAAATCAACATATTACATAGCATAGGGCCCTAACCAGCTTAGGGCTCTTCATAATGTATACAAGTGTGTCTCACTAAAGTATGTCTTGCACCGTCTATGGTTTTTGTTTTGTTCATGTACATAGTAATATCGTCATTGACAATAGGTAAAACAATAGGACCGTATTTCTAGTCATGCCTACGTCTTGTCTACTGCTTAACCCCTCTTTGGCGACACCCGGCTATAGTCGCACAAGAGAACCCCAACCTAAAGAGCCGGGCCCGGCTATAGTAGCATGCAATTTTGAGCACGTTATGTGCTCTGAGAGAGAGCCGAGCGGTGGGAGGAGCATAGGTCGGCTCATGACCGCTCGGCACGGGTCCCGCGCGACTACTGACATCTACTCCACACACACTCACACTCACTGCCTCGATACACAGGGAATTATATAAGGAAATTACCGTATTTTAGGGATTCTGCACTCGTTATGCACGATCGTTGCAAGAGAACGCGTGGTCGTAGAAGGATGGTTCTGGTGTCATTGGAAAGCTCAATCAACGCCCTTTCAGGGATACATAATTGTATTACGCTCTGGCTCTTGTTTATGCATGAAAATGAGCACGGAAATAAGCTCGTTTAGGGTAAAACCCCCCGCTTGGCAGGTAGTAGAAGTTACCGCCTAGGCCGCTCGTAAAGTGTTGATGAATGATGAAAAAGTGAGACTGAGTATTATTGTGTGAAAGATAACTTTATATCAGACAGATTCTTCGAGGTATCACTTTGTTTCTACATTGTTGTTCATCAAGGAAAATAATTTAACTCTGCACACACCCGGTCGCTGCTATGTAGGGATACCACTAGCCATTACTGGGTCACCTGTGTCGGTCCCGTATATTACGACAAATTATATTATGCAATGTTCACATTGTGAAGACAAATACCTCCTTTATTATGCAGCCAACATTAAAAAAACGAATATATATTCTTGAAACTTGATTAAGTTGTGGCAGCCAACGGGTTTTATATGCGTTGCCAACCAATCAATATATTGTGCTTAATTGTTTAAGCATATCTACGAACTTTTGGTGACATTTCATGATCATATATTGCGATGTATACATTTGCATTACGCTATTTGCTTCCTTTTCCTTGTTAAATATGTCCTCTGACACTGATATAGGGGAAATCAGATCGACCAATCACAATCCCTGAAAAAAAAGCCTCCTTACTACACAAAGTTTTGCCAGATAAAACTGCGAGTCCCAGAACGAGGGTGGGTCAGCTGGATCTTTGACAGACTGTACATACTATTTTAAGGGAAGGGTTTATTTGTTTGTATATATATAATTACAACCACAATCACAACCACAAAATCGCCTCCCTCGACGTAGAAAGCCTGTTCACCAACGTGCCAGTGGATAGGACCATTGACATGATTCTACGCCGAATTTACCATTGCCCTGATACACCAACAATGGACATCCCGGAGAAGGCCCTGAAAACACTACTGTAGCTGTGTACCAAGGAAGCCCCCTTCCTTTGCCCCCGGGGCAACATGTACAAGCAGATAGACGGTGTGGCGATGGGCAGCCCCCTAGGAGTTCTTTTTGCGAACTTTTTTATGGGTACCATCGAGGAAGAGCTCCTAGCTGCCCAACGACCCGCCGTCTACTGTAGATACGTGGATGACATCTTCGTGCAAATCAAGGACCTCCACGAACTACAGGAACTCCAGCGTCGCTTCATGACCTCCTCCGGACTTAACTTCACCTTTGAAAAATCAAACAATGGACAACTCCCCTTCCTCGACATCCTCGTAGCTCTGAACGACCATGGGTTCAAAACCAACTAACACAGGACAATGCCTCAACGGCGATAGTGAATGCCCCCACCGTTATCTTCTATCCTCCATCTCCGCCTATGTAAGGAGAGCCCTCACGCACTGCTCTACCTGGGCCGACACCCACCAGGAACTAGAAAAACTATCCTTAGTTTTAGTGAATAATGGATACTCCAACTCCGACATCTCCAGCACCATCAACCACCATCTTGAAAAATGGTACACCCAAAGCCCTCCCAACATTGACCCCCCCCCCCCAATGAAATTAAGATCTTCTACCGCAATTACATGTCCTCTGAACACAAAAATGACGAGGCCGTCTTAAAAGAAATAATCTCCAAGCATGTCCACCCAACCAACCCGGAAAACAAAATCAAATTAATAATTTATTACAAATCCCCCAAGACCTCCAACCTCGTTCTCCGCAACAAACCAGCTTCCACCAAGATAAAGAGCCCGATGACCGACGATCACGTCATTTACCAACATACCTGTAATTATGAGGACTGTGGACCTCATTCCTATATTGGCATGACGCAGACTCGTCTTTCACGTCGGTTAACTCTTCACCTTCAGGCTGGAGCCATCAAAGACCGCTATCTCACCCCCAACCACCCCCACCTCACACGCAACGAGTTAGAGAAACACACCACCATACTCGATAAAGAAAGTGACCCAAGGAGATTACCTATACTCGAAGCGTTATATATCCAAGCCTTACATCCCAACATCAACAACCAAACTCTGGACCTTCAGATCCTTCCTTCTGCCAAAAGGCACTACCCTACAGGACCTAACGCCCCTCCTCGCCCCCCGGTGCCCTTGACGCAGCCCCCCGCGCTACCTCCTTCAGCTTCGTCTTCTGCCGGCGCCACACGGACCACACAACTTAGGCCACGCCCCTCGACACGCAGCCAATCAGCTTTGACCCCGCCACCCGACCAACACCATCCCGCATCCAGTGCGCCTGCATGAAGCGGTTCCCCCTTTTGCACTCCTAG